>VWZI01016186.1:135537-191368 GCA_013396835.1 Psilopogon haemacephalus | reverse complement strand
TTTTTTTTTTTTTTTTTTTTTTTTTTTCATAAAAAGCTTCCAAAAAGCCAAGCTGAGAGCAGTTTCTAGGGGATAAATCATTTAGCTGCTAGAAATATTTTCTTTCAAATTGCTTTCTTCCACACTTGGCTGGACCTTTTATTTTGAAAGCAGCAGTTGGAGGAATTTTTCACTGCAGTTGCAGTGATTAATCGTGAAGCTCATGTGTTTGAATTGGGGGTTTTGTGGTTTCCAAAGGCAGATCTTCACCTTGCCCATCTGATGCTCACCTACAGAACTGAGTTACTCATGGTTCAAACTAGGAGAAAAATGGAAAAATAACACTTCAAGATAGCAGTGATTTGTTTAAAACAGAATGATAGAATCACAGAACTGTTGAGGTTGGAAAACACTTTTGAGCTCATCAAGTCCAACAACTCACCTAGAGCTGACAAACCCACCAGTACTGCTAAGCTACTGCCAGTAGACCATGTCCCTCAGCACCACATCCACACACCTAAAAGGCCTCCAAGGATGGTGACTCCACTCTCTCCCTGGGCAGCCTGTTCCAATACATGAGAAAACTTCTGGGGAAGAAATTGTTCTTCATGTCCACCCTCATGTCCTCCCCAGGGCAACTTAAGACCATTTCCTTTTGTCCTATGAGAAGAGACCAACCCCCACCTGGCTCCAGCTTCCTTTCAGGGTGTTGTAGTGTCAGAAGGTCTGCCCTCAGCCTCCTTTTCACCTAGCTGAAAAATCCCTGATCCCTCAGCTGCTCCTCACCAGGCCTGTTCTCCAGATACCTCAGCAGGTTTGTTGCCCTTCTCTGGACACACTCCAGCCCCTCAACATCCTTCTTGGAGTGAGGGGCCCAAAACTTAATGAAATATTTGAGGTGTGGCCTCAGAGTCGTTAAAGCTGGAAAAAACCTCCAAGATCAAGTCTGGTCATCAACCCAACATCACCATGCCCACTAAGTCACATCTCAAAGCATCTAGAGGTATTTTTGGGACACCTCCAGGAATGATTTTTTTAAAATTAGACAATTCCCCTAAAAACATGAGCAGACTGATGTCCTCCTTTTCTTTGGATGGGGGTTGCTTCCTCGTCAGGGCAGAAAAGTCTACCAAGACAGGAGTCACATCCGAGTGTCTTGCTGAGACCTTTAGCAGTTCACAACACTCAAGGTGAAAGATGCAAATCCTCCATGGAAGAAAGGCTCTTGAGCTGGGCTGGCATTGGTCAGTGTCGGGAGGCTGAGGGGAGACCCAGCTCTCTACAACTTCCTGCAAGGACCTTGGAGTTAAGAGGGGATATGTCTCTTCTCCCAAGGAAGAGGTGATAGGACAAGAGGAAATGGCCTCAAGTTGCTCCAGGAGAGGTTTAGGTTGGACAGGAGTAACAATTTCTTCCCCTGGAGGGTTGTCAAGGCCTGTCCCAGGCTGCCCAGGACAGTGGTGGAGACACCACTCCAGAAGGGGTTTCAAAGTCATGGAGATGTGGTACTGAGGAACATGGTTAAGTAGTGACCTGCCAGTACTGGGTTAACAGTTGGACTTAATCTTCAGGGTCTCTTCCAACTAACACAATTCAGTGATTCATTACTCTGGGAGATCCCTGTGCTCTTTCCCTTCCAATCGTTCCCTCAGTCTCTTGGGTTTTTGTGAATTCCCATCCACACCCAGTTGTGGATTGCTCCACTACCTTGGTCTGCTGAGATTTATATACTTGTAGCCGTGAAAAAAACCAAACATTTCTTGAGGATACCTCTTGGCATGCTGCCGATTGGCTGTCTTCACCTGATATTTGCCAACACATTATTCAAATTAAGCTTCCTGGGGGCAGAGACCTCTCAGAAATTATTAATAAACTCATATATGGTTAAATAACCATGCAGATCACATGAGTTTGGGGCTCTGTTCTCCATCCACAGCCACCTTTTTGAGTGTCCTGAAGCTCCACAGAAATGACAATTGATGGCACCCAACAAGATGAGGACAGAAACACAAACCTGTGAAGACTGATGATCTTCTTGCAGTACATCTGAGGAAGCTTCAACTTTGTTTTAATTTTTTACCTATCAAGATCTATTTGGTTAATCTTTGCAACTTTTCATTGTTAAAAACCAGGTAACAGAGATTAGCACCCTGAGACAAGTAGCACAGAATGATGCTACCATCAAGAAAGGGACTTTCAGACAAAATGGAGAGCATCATCCTTGTTTCATAGTATGGGGAGCTGAGGGAGGCTGAAAATCCTGCCCTGAGTCAGGTGAGTGATTTAAGATATAAAAGATCTTAATTCAAGCATCTTTAGCTCTCATGTCATCAAGGTGCTTCATCATCTTCTGCCTGCTGTTCTTCAGTGGGTGGCAGCATTTTAGTCCTTGTCATGGTTAGCAATGGTGCAGACCATGGTAGTCCACCATAAATCCATCTAACATTTCAACTGGGACAATAAAAACAGACATAAGAAGCAGAAGTTAAAGATTTTTTTGCTCCACTCTGCTGAGGCCTCACCTGCAGTGCTAGGTCCACTTCTGAAGTTCACTACATAAGAAGGATATGAAACTGTTAGAGCAAGACCACAGGAGGCCACAAAGATGATTAGAGGGGTGGAGCATCTCTCCTATTGGGGCAGGTTGAGGGAGTGGGGCTGTTCAGCTTGGAGAAGAGAAGGCTCCAGGGAGACCTTAGAGTAGCCTTCCAGTATCTGAAGAGGGCTAAAAGAGAGCTGGGGAGGGGACTTTAGATGAAGGGGTGAGGAGTGATGGCTTTAAATTGGAAAACCTAGAATTTTGAGACTTGAAGAAATTCCTCCTCCTGAGGGTGGTGAGGCACTGTATCATGGGTTTACTTCCTCTCTCAGCCAACAGCCTAATTTCTCACTCAAATTCTCCAATTAGTTCAAACCAGCACACACTGGAACAAGTTGCCCTAGAGAATTTGTGGAGGCTCCAAGCCTGGAGGTGCTCAAGCCTGGTCTAGTGGAAAGTGTCCTTGACCATGGCAGTAAGGTCGGAACTAGATGATCTTTAAGGTCCCTTCCAAACCAATCCACTGTATGATCAGGGATGGAAGTGTACAGCTGAAAGCTCTGAAGCCTCGTCCAATAATTGGCAATATTTACATGAGGTACATCACTCATGGCTCATTTAACGTGGCAACACCTTAAGTTCTCTCATTTTGTGTCAGGGGAATTATTCATGAGATAGTTTATTAGGAGCAGATTAGTATTCATTGGACAGCTGGCCAGAGCTGTATGCCTGAACTCTCAGAAATGCCTTGCAACAGGAAAAGAAAAGAAAAAACCAAAACATCACTGTGTGAAGTTTGGGCAGAGAACTGATTGCAATGAGAATTATCCCGAAGTTCATTAGACACTATAACACTCCAGGTAGAAAAGCATCACTTCAGTTTACCACTGCCTCAGTGTCAGGCAGAGAGCTTTGAATTGCACCTTCAAAAACCGAGGACCCAGAAATCCCACAGTCCCAGCATGGTGGGCATTGGAAGAGACCTCTACAGATCATCCAGTCCCACTCCACTGCTAAATCAGGGGGGGCCATAATAACTTGCCCAGGATCACAATGGACAGATGAGGTTGGAATCTCTCCAGAAAAGACTCCACCGCCTCTCTGGGCAGCCTCACACCAAACAAGTTTCTCCTGTCCAGGTGGATTCCCTCTCAGGTTGCTCTCCTCCAGGCTCAACAGTCACAGGTCTCTCAGTCTTTCTTCCTCACAGAGATTATTCAGGCCCCATCAGCATCTTGACAGCCTCTGCTGCACACTCTCCAGCATCCTCACAGCAAAGCAGTTTCTCCTCATCTTCAGACAGATCTTCCAGAGTTCACCATTAGGAAAATTCTACCCTTGACACCAAAGGAGGAATTAGCAAAGAGGATCATGGAACTGGTGGGGTTGGAAGAGACCTCTGAAATCAAGTCCAATCCCTCACCTAGAGCTCACAATCCTGCCATTGCCACTAAACCAAGTCCCTCAGCACCACATCTATGAACCTTTTAAATGCCTCCAGGGATGCAGACTCCACCACCTCCCTGAGCAGCCTATTCCAATGACTGAGAAATCTTTCTAGGAAGAAATTGTTCCTCATGTCCAACCTGAACCTTCCCTGGGGCAAACTGAGCCCATCTCCTTTCATCCTTTGTTCCAATCCCCAAACCTCTTTTTGGGAGCTGTAGAGAGTGACATCTCCCCATAGCCTCCTCTTCCCCAGTCTGAGCAGCCCAAATTCCCTCAGCTGCTCCTTAGAAGACTCACAAGGTTCTCCAGACCCTCCACCAGCTCCATTTCCTATAATCATCAAAACATTTTTTTGTCTATACTCCTCTGCTGTGCGTTACTTCTCTCATGACCTCTTTCTCCCTATGTTCCAGCTGCTGATGGGAATCATATGGAAAATGAGACAGGGAAGAGTCTCATTGCTCAGCCCATCACATGCCAGAAGCATCCTCTGGAGCCACGTTAGCCATCACGACAGGGATCGGAGGATGAGCAGGTATAGAACTGTCAACTAGAGAAAGAAACTGCAGCAGGGCTCCGGTTGTGAGACAGCAGGGAAGGAGGGAAACATGTCTTAGATCAATAAAGCAGCATTTGAGCTTCTAGAACTTGTCTGATTCAGAAATCTCTGAAATTATAAACATTGCCTGATGCATGCCACTGACTGCTGTTATCTTCTCTTACTAATGGGTTCTGCTCTCAAGCTTTTGACTCTTTCATGCCTTTTTTCACAGCTCAACAGCACCGTTTCAGCCCTAAACAAGCAGTTCCTGTCATTGAGTTTTGCTCCCCAATCAAGACAGGGCATTCCCTGGTAATTAAAGCAACTCACAGCATGTCCTCTTTTGTTATAGCCTGAAAAAGGTTTAACCATCGAATCCATCCCTCCTCCAACTACCATAGAAAGGTTTGGGTTGGAAGGGGTCTTAAAGACCATCCAGTTCTAACCCCCTGCAATGGGCAGGGACACTTTCCACTAGACCAGGTTGCTCAGGGCCTCATCCAGCCTGGCCTTGAACACCTCCAGGGAGGGGACATCCACAACCTCTCTGGAAAAGCTGTTCCAGTGTGTCACCAGCCTCAGTCTGAAGAATTGCTTCCTAATCTCCATTCTAGATCTTTGTTCTTCCAGCAAAGGTCCCATCACTACAAGCCCATGCCTTGGTCCCATCACTACAAGCCCTTGTCAGAAGTTTCTCTCTTGTAGTCCTCTTCAGATAGTGGAAAGCCACAAGGTGGTCTCCCTGGAGCTTTCTTCAGGCTGAACAGCCTCAAATCCCTCAGCCTGTCCCCATAGGAGAAGTTATCCAGCCCTCTGGTCATTCTCGTGGCCTCCTCTGGATCTTCTCCAACAGCTCTATGTCCTTCTTATGCTGAGGGCACCAGAACTGAAGGCAGGAGTCTCACCAGCGGAGCAGAGGGGCAGAATCACCTCCCTCCTCTCCTGATCATGCTTCTGATGCAGCCCAGCACACAGCTGCCTTCTGGGCTGCCAGCAACCATTGCTGACTCATGTTGAGTTTATAACCTGACATCCCCAAGTCATTCCCCTTGAGACAGCTCTCCATACACTTCTCAACCAGGCTGGACTTGCATTTCTCAATAAAGCTCAATGTCAGGGCTCTTCTCAGTGATGCATTTGATGCAGCCTGTCACAACTGTCTGGGTACCGCCACCTGAGACCTTGTTATTAACCATGACAGTTCCAAATGAACACTGCTTGTATCAATAAGGAGTCTCTCAGGAAAAAACAAATCTGATCATGGCATCATTTGGAGAAAGATGTGTTTGGTACACCAACCATGGATGCACTTCATTGTAGAGTCAAAATGGTTCAGGTTAGGAAGACCTTTGAGATCACAGAGGCCAACCATTAACACAGCCCTGCCAGGTCACCACCAAACCACCTCCCTTAGCATTGCATCTCCAAGGCTTTGAAACCCCTCCTGGGATGGGGACTCTACCATTGCCCTGGGCAGCCTGGCCCAGGCCTTGACAACCCTCAAGAGGAAGTTGTCATTCCTCATGTCCAACCTAAACCTTCCCTGGAGCAACTTTAGTCCATTTCCTCTTGTCCTGTCACTTGTTTTTGAGCAAAGAGTCCAATCGCCTCCTGTTTCCTAAGTTGCCCCATCTCAGGATGTCCCAGGGCAGGTTCAGATTGAGCTTGAAGAAAAAATATCCTCCAGAAAATGGCTGCCAAGCCTTGAAATGGACTGCCCAAGGCAGTGGTGGAGACCCCATCCCAGAAGGGGTTTCAAAGCCCTGGAGATGTGATGCCAAGAGAAGTGGTTTGGTGGTGACCTGGCAGTGCTGGGGTAACTTCTGGACTCTACCTCAGAGGTATTCTCCAACTTTAAAGATTCTGTGAGCCTAAAGGTATGAAGGTTTGAAGAGAGAGGAGAAGGCCACAGTGCAACAGAAAGAGAAATCAAAATAAAATTAAAACTCCTTTGCACAGGTAAATTAGCACCTAATCACCTGGTCAGGCATTGGAACAGGCTGCCCAGGGAGGTGGAGTCACCATCCCTGAAGGTGTTCCAGAAATGTGAGGACATGTCACCTGGAGACATGGCTTAATGGCCATGGTGATGTTGAAGGTTAGGCTTGATGGTCCTGAATGTCTCTTCCAACCAAACCAACTCTATGATTCTGTTCTAGGTGTCCCACAAAATCAGCAAGACAGAAGAACTTTAATAAGTGAAATTTGGGTGTTGCCTTTTATTCTCCATCACCACTGTTTGTGACCTGCATCAGTCTAACCACATGCATAATGTTCTTCCACAGGATTCCTTGAAACCAGATAATAAATGGAGATGCAAAAATCAAACCACATTTGAATTTCCTAATGAGCACAGAGCTTTCCTAATGAGCCTATTTTTGGGGCAGGTATTTATAACCATCCCAAACTCAGTTGAGGAGAAGTAACAGTTTATGAATTAATTTAGCAGTTCCTCCAGTATTTGCCTAAAATGCCTGGCTAGAGCAAACATTAATGACTCCATAACATCACTGCACCCAAAAATCTATCTCCTTAGCTAAGGAAAAGCAAACAGCAGCTTTTTACTGGCCAAGACTCACTCCCTATATATGAGGAATGTTTTTCTTTGTTGCTTTCACCCAAAACCCCGATTCCATCAGCAGAGCACCAGAGAATCCCTCCCAGTTCTTCAACGTAGTATCAAACTGGTTTGAGTGGAAAGAGACCTTTCAAGGTCATCCAGTCCAAATACCCTGCAGCCAGCAGGAACATTTGCAATTAGAGAAGGTTGCTCACAGCCCCAGACTGCATGACCTGCAATACTGACAGGGATGGGACATCTCCCACGTCTCTGGGCAACCTGGGACAGGCTTTCACCATGCTTAGTGCCAAACATTTCTTCCTTTTCTCCACTCTTAAACTCTTTTGAGTTCAAACTCTCACCCCTGGTCACTACAGTTGTTGCTCAAAAGTCTGTCCCCAGCTTTTAGTCAGTCCACTTAAGCACTGAAAAGCCACTAGAAGGGCTCCTCTACCAAGTGCAGATGCAAAAGCAGTTGTGAGTAGGCACCAGAGTCAAACACTGTTTGGCAGCTCGGAAGGGTTGCAGGTGAAAGGTTACATGCCCACAAGGTATTCTTAAAGCAGTACTCAGATTAAGTGCTAACATGACCTATCTCACCATGGTGAGAGGAAGAAAAAAGACCTCTTTTTGCCATCATAAGAAAGGTCCAAAGCCATCCTGATACCACACCTAAACCAGACACAGTGGCAAGAAGGCTGCAAGAGAAGACAGACCATGTCTGGATGATAATAAGCCTCTACAACCCAAACAGCAATTAAATAGTCAAGCAGAAGGAACCACAGACTCTAGCTGCCAGAGAAGACTATGAAACCCACCATACCCTCAGAGATACTCACCAGGACAGCAGAGCAGCTCCTCTAGCCACCACCTTGCAAACAGCTCCTTACTCTCTCCACCCCTTTTATCTTCTCTGGCTGCTACCTTCTTTTTTCTTTCCTTTTTTTTTTGTTTTTCTCCTCCAGGGGTGAGGTTGACACCAGGTGTGGGCAGTGAAGTCTCTGACCCACCCTGTCCTCACCCTTCTGCTTTTCCATGGGCAGTAGTGAGGGGCAGAATCTGCCTTAAATTAGAGTCAAACAATCACAGAATCATTTTGGTTGGAAGAGACCCGTAAGGAAATTGAGTCCAACTCTTACCCCAGCACTGCCAGGTCACTGCTAAACCATGTCCCTCAATGTCACATCTCTACAGTTTTGAAATCCCTTCAGGGATGGGGACTCCACCACTGCCCTGAACAGCCTGGCCCAGGCCTCAACACCCCTTTTGGGGAAAAAGTTGTTCTTCGTATCCAACCTGAACCTCCCCTGGTGCAACTTGAAGCCATTTCCTCTTATCCTATCCCTGTTAGGGAGAAGACACCAAGCTCTGCCTGGCTCCAACCTCCTTTCAGGTGGTTGTGGAGCCTCTTCTGCAGGCTGATCAACCACAGTTCCCTCACCAGACTTGTTCTACAGACCCCTCAGAAGTTTCACTGCTCTTCTCTGGACCTGCTCCAGTACTTCGATGTCCTCCTTGGAGTGAGGGTCACAAAACTGAACCCAGAATTTGAGGTGAGGCCTCACTAGGACTAAGTAGGGGATGACAATCACCGCCCCACCTTGTCACACTATTGCTGATCCAAGTCAGGTACCTTCTTGATCCCAAGGCTCTTTCATCCCCCAAACCTTTAAAACTTTGCTATCTTGTCTCAGGTGAATGCACTGCCCAGGTGTCCTCTGGTGCCAGCTGCTGGCCTCCATACGTTTGGCTCAAAAGTGATTGGACAAACAACTGCAGCACCTCAGCAACCAGCACGCCTGCATCTGCTCTGCACATCGCATGTTCTCCCCTTCCTGGGGTGAAACTGGTGGACAAAGATTTTTTTTTTCTAGCATATTGAAAGCTGTTTGGGAGAGATGCTGGGATTATCCATGACCTTAATATTTCCCACTTGAGGAAAGGAGCAACATCATTTTCTGCACTCCCAGACTGTGCTGGCAGCGTGATGAGAATGAAAGATGCCAATTTACTGGGGAACACCAACATTTGTCTTTGTAAAGAAGAGAAAGAGAAGGAGAAAAATCAAGTTTTTGCACATGATGGCTGCTGTGTTGGTCCATATGGGAATGGTGAGGCTGGACACAGAAGTCATTGCTCTTGTCTAAGTTCAAGAAAAGCTGACCTGACCTGTCTGGGTGATTTTGTACCCCCAAAAGCTGCCATAATCCTCTTGTGTTGAGATTTGAGAAAATAAAGTCAAAGAAGCAGAAATGCCACAGCTTGGCTGTGGGTTTAGAATCTCTCTAGAGAAAAAGACTCTCTGGGCAGTCTGCTCCAGGGCTGCAGCATACTTGCACCAAGAAAGTTCTTGTTCAGATGGAACCTCTTGGGTTCCAGTTTGTGCCTGTCGGTGCCCCTTGTCCTGTCACTGGGCACCGCTGACAAGAGTCTGGTCCCATCCTCTTGCATCCCACAAGTCCTTTATCTCTTGCTGATCATTGATCAGATCCCCTCTCAGGTTGCTCTTCTCCAGGCTCAACAGCCCCAAGGCTTTCAGCCTGGCTTCATTTTGAGTAAGATGTTTGCAAAAACCTGAGCCTCTAATCAGATTTGCTTTATAAATGAGATTGTTGTCACCAAGAGGAAGGGTTTCCTTTGAGAAAGATGAAGTTAGGTGAGAGGAAACCCAGATTGGGAGTGCTGGCAGGGAAAGGAATGAGGTTTCCAAGAGGAACTGAAATTGCCTCTCTAATTGCCATCAGTGTGGCTGTGCTTATTGCATGTGAAGGCCCCCAAAATGTGTTGCTCCGGTGGCGTTCATGCTCCTGCCTCCAACTCCATCTTCCACCCACGTGAAGCTCAGGGGAAAAGATGTAGGAGACAGGGAAGCACAAAGTCTGAGATGCTGCAGAGCCCATCAACACCTCTGCAGAGGGAGAGAAATAATTAGGCAATCTTCAGTTCCCCAGGCATGCATTAGGTTTGCAGGCAAAGTGCTGCAGAAGCCACCTCAACACTGTGGGAGAGGATCTGTGCTCTACATTTTGTTCTCTCTCACAGCATCTGCTCAGCTCTGAGGGCTCCATGCTGCAGGCTTGGTGTTGGGAGAGGCAGGTTAGCAGGTACTGGAATAGGTTGTCCAGAGAGATAGTTGAGTTACCATCCCTGAAGGTGTTCAAGAAACGTGGACATGGCACTTTCGGACATGGTTTTGTGGCCATGGTAGTGTTGGCTTGATGGTTGGACTCAGTGATCTTAGAGGGCTTTTCCAACCAAAACAATTTTATGATTCTGCCCAACATGGGCAAAAGGCTCAGCTGCTACTCCACAATGTGCTGATGGTGCCGTATCAGCATCATTAGCAGCAGAAATCTTTTATTTATTGGCACAAGGTCACCACGAGCCTATAATATGCCCTCATAGCCATGAAGGGAAATGGTCTTCTGAGGTGCACAAAGAAAAGTGTGTCCAGCAGATCAAGGAAGGTTCTCCTCCCCCTCCACTATGCTCTCTTAAGGCCACGTCTGTAGTCTTGGCTCCAGTTCTGGACTCAAGAGAGACAGGGAACTACCAGAGAGTGTACTGAGGGGGCCGTAGCATCTGTGATGAGGAAAAGCTGAGGATGTGGCCAGACTCTTGTCAGTGGTGCCCAGTGCCAGGATGAGGGGCAACAACAGGCATAAACTGGAACCCAGGAGAAACTTCCTTGGTGAGAGGGTGCTGGAGCCCTAGAGCTGGCTGCCCAGAGATGTTGTGGATTCTCCTTCTCTGGAGAGATTCCAACCCCATCTGGACATTGTGATCCTGGGCAACCTCCTGTGGGTTCCCTTGCTTTAGCAGGGAGGTTGAACTGGGTAATTTCCAGAGGTCGCTTCCAACCCCCACCACTCTGTCTGAGTCTCTGATATATATATATATGTATGATACTATTCACGCTTGATAGAACCCAGCTCTGCTGCCACTTCAGAACTTTGCCCCAGGGAATATCTAAAAAATACCAAACATCCTGAAATGAAACTCACTTCATTTATGTTCCATCTCTGAAAACAGAAATCTTTACAAAGCCTTAACTCTTTTCTCCCTTCTAAGGATTAAAAAGGAGACATGAAACATAATTTATGAGATCACAGAAAACCAAAGAATGGTAGAGGGTTGGAAAGGGGCCTCTGGAGATCATCTAATCCAACCCCAGGTTGGTAGATAGATTAGACAGATGAATAGATAGATTGATAGATAGATCACAGAAACATCCAGGTTGGAGAAGCCCCTCAGGATCACCAAATTCAACCTATAACTCTACAACATTCACCTTAAACCATATCCCTAAGCACCACATCTAAACGACTCTTAAACATGGCTAGGGTTGGTGACCCAACCACCTCCCTGGGCAGCTCATTCCAGCGTCTGACCACTCTCTCAGTGAAAACCTTTTTCCTAATGTCCAATGTAATCCTACCCAGTCTCAGCTTTCAGGCCATTCCCCCTTGCTCCCTCTCCAATTATCTGTGAGAAGAGACCAGCAGCAACCTTTCCACAATGTCCCTTCAGGTGGTTGTAGACAGCAATGAGGTCTCCCCTCAGCCTCCTCTGTTTCACACTAACCTTCTCCAGCTCCCTCAGCCAGTCTTAGTAAGATTTGTTCTCCAGGCCTTTCCCCAGCTTCTTTGTCCTCCTCTGGACGTGCTCCAACACCTCCACTTCTCTCTTGTATTGTGGTGCCCAAAACTGAACACAATACTCAAGGTGTGGCCTCAGCAAACCTGAGTACAAGGGGACAATCACCTCCCTGCCTCTGCTGGCCACAGCATTTTTAATACAAGCCAGGATGCCATTGGCCTTCTTAGCCACCTGGGCACACTGCTGGCTCATATTCAGCTGCTTGTCTATTACAACCCTCAGCTCCCTTTCTGCCAGGCAGCTCTCCAGCCACACTGCTCCAAGCCTGTAGAGTTGCATGGGGTTGTTATGACTCAAGTGCAGGACCTGGCATTTGGCCTTGTTGAAACTCATCCCATGAATGTTGGCCCATTGGTCTAGCCTATCCAAGTGCCTCTGAAGAGCCTCTCTACCCTCATTCAAATCAACACTGGCACCTAACTTGGTGTCATCTGCAAACTTACTTATGACACTCTCTATGCCTGAATCAAGGTCGTCAATAAAGATGTTAAAAAAAAGTGGTCCCAACACAGATCCCTGAGGAACAACACTAGTGACCACTAGATAGATAGATAGATGGACAGACAAGAGGATGGATATTAAAGCTGGAGATTATGAACAATTTCTTCCCTGCAAGAATGGTCAGGCCTTGGAACAGGCTGCCCAGGGAGGTGATGGAGGGGATCAAGGCCAGGTTGGAAGAGGCTTTGAGCAGCCTGGTCTAATGGAAGATGTCCCTGCCCAAGCCAGGCCAGTTGGAACTAATGATCTTCAGACCCTTTCCAACATAACTCATTCTGTGATTCTGTGAACCTCCAGAATAAATACAATAAACACAACCTACTTTATAATCTCTACCAGTGTCTCATCACCCTCACTGTAAAGAATTTCCTAATATCCAGCCTAAATCTACCCTCCTCAAGCTTTAGTCTGATGTAGCTCACCCACCATGCCTGATGCCATGCAGTTTGGCCTGAAGTCCTCCTTCTTCCTCTCCGAATTCATCTCTTCCTCCCAGTGGGTACCTTTCATTCTGCCTGACGTTAATAGTGAATGAACCAACAGCTGCTTCTGGCTAATGAGCCACAGCAAAATGAGACCTCTCACAGTGGCTGCACTTTGGAGCTTGGCAGTTTGCCTGCTGAAATCTCTTTGAAGGAACCTGGCTGGTGGTCTAACATGTTTGGAGCTTTCTGTTGAGTTGCAGCAATGTTTTGTGCACTGATAGAGCATTTCTGAGAGGGAAAAGCAGGAATTTGTGTTTGTTAGATTTTTTTTTTCCCTTTGCTTTACAAGGTCACTAGAGTCCAACATCTCTATGTGATAGTGGCAGGAGTCTGCCAATGCCTGAAAGTCTCTCCCCAACCCCCTGTGTGTGATGTTCTAACACAACAAAGAATCAGCAGATGAAGGGGGGAAAAAAGAAGAAAAAAAAATTAATTTATCCACTAAAGAATCATCGAATCATAGAATTGATTCAGTTGGAAAAGATTGTCAAGATCATCATGTCTGGTGAGAAGCAGCTGAGGGAACTGGGGTGGGTCAGGCAGGAAAAGAGGATGTTGAGGGGAGACTTTCTGGCTGTCTACACTTCCCTGAAAGGAGGCTGGAGCCAGATGTGGATTGTTCTCTTCTGCCAAGGAACAAACTATAGAAGGAGAGAAAAGAACTTCAAGTTGCCCCAGGGGAGGTTTATATTTGACATGAGGAGCAATTTCTTCCCCAAAATGGTTCTCAAGGGCCTGGCCCAGGCTGCTCAGGGCAGTAGTGGAGTCCCCGTACCTGAAGGGGTTTCAAAGCTGTGGAGATGTGGACCTGAATGATATGGTTTAGTGGTGCCCTGGTAGTGCTGGGCTAATGCTTGAACTAGATGATCTTAAAGATGTCTTCCAACCGAAATAGTTCCATGACCAGGGGACACAGAGCCAGGAAAGATCAGATGAGAAAGCTTTGCAGCTGCCAGGAGCTTTACCCCTACTCTGCCACCCTTAACAAGTCTCCTTGACTAAGGAACAGCAGGTTATTTAATGGCTTCATTAAGACAAACTGTGTCTGTAGGAAGGTCTCTCCAACCAAGATGAAAGAGATTTTCCTTTGGAATTGCAGTTAGTAGCAGCAGGTTAAAATATTATTGCTCTTAGCAGATAAGTTTAAGGTTAAGGTCATAGCTAATCACTTTTATGTGGACCGCTGGAATTAGAACTTGATGAAAGACTGACTTGGCTACTTTGAGTACATAAGGGTTCTAAAGGAGGGTCCCATAGCTGGCCACATGAAGCTGAACCTTCACAATGCTGTTAGTAGCACATCCAAAATTAAGGCAAGGAGATGTAGACTTGGGAACATGAGAAGACCTGAGCAGAGAGTGGTTTCAAGGCAGGCTCACCACCATTAAGTAGTTTTTCCAGACACTGCTGGGAAGTATCTGAGAAAAGCCCAGGCAACGTTTTCTTCTTCAAGAGCACAACTGGGAAAGTTCTGACAAGTTCAGTGTTTTTTGCTGCAGCACAATTTTTCCTTCAACTAGAGAAACATTTCCCCAGGAACGTTTTCCTGTCTGAAGCAAAGTGAATATGTCAAGTGAAGCTCAGAAAATTTCTTCTGGAGCACTGGAGTAGTTGAATTTCTGACTTGTTTTCATTATTTTCGTGACTATTCAACAACTAAGTCATACAGACCTGGAGTTTAATTTAGCTTCTCTTCAAATCCATTTGACAATATCCCTAAACAAGAGGTTCTGAGATTCAAGAACTATTGGATAGAGTCCAGTGGGGCTATAAAGATGCCGAGGAGCCTGGACCACCTCTGTGAGTATTAAAAGCTGAGAGATCTTGGACTGTTGAGCCTGGAGAAGAGCAAAAGTTCTACTCCCCCTTAGCTCTACCCTGGTGAGGCTGAATCTGGGGTCCTAGGTGCAGTTCTGGGCTGCACAGTTCAAGAGAGACAGGAAACTGCTGGAGAGAGTCCAGGAGAGGCTCCAAAGATGCTGAGAGGCCTGCAGCATCTCTATGAGGAGGAAAGGCTGAGTCACCTGAGGCTGTTGAACCTGGAGAAGAGCAGATTGAGAGGGAATCTGATCAATGCTCAGCAACAGCTAATAGACCTCAGGTGTGGGGGGGAAGCAGGGCAAGAGGATGTGGCCAGACTCTTGTCAGTGGTGCCCAGTGCCAGGATGAGGGGCAAAAAACCTAGGAGAAAATTCTTTGGTGTGAGGGTGCTGGAGCCCTGGAGCAAGCTGCCCAGAGAGGTTGTGGAGTCTCCTTCTCTGGAGACATTCCAAACTCGTCTGTCCATTGTGATCCTGATTAAGCTGCTGTGGGTGTCCCTACAGTGGGGTTGAACTGGGTGATCTCCAAAGGTCCCTTCCAGCCCCCACCATGCTGCGATTCTGCGATTCAAGTGAGGATTTTTTGGAGGGCAATGGAGGTGTTTGGTGAATATACATTTTCCACCAATAAATAGAATTCTAAATGAGAAGGACTCAGTTCCTCTGCTGAAGAAGATCTTTGAAACGTCTCTGTTTTAAATTGAGAGGTTTATAACATTTGTCAGATAACTTTGAAATGCAAAGCACAGCAGGTTTGCTTTCTCCATTTTTGGGGTGGGTGAAAGAAAACATCATGGAATCATTTTTCCTTCTCCAAATGCCATGGGGCAATGTGAGCTGGCTCTCTCTGAATGCCAAGTAAGGAAACCCTTATATTAGAACAATTAGTGCTGCAAACATCTGCATCCTGTGTTAACCACAGGGACTGGTTAGCAAAGGGGAACTGCTTTTTCTTTTTTTTCTTTCCTGTTAATTGGAATTCATTAAAATAACTTTGCTTTTAAAAAACCCAGAAACAAAAAAAAACACAAAAAAAACCCCAGTGAAGCCATGTCTGAGCTGTTTATTTTCATGTTTACCTGGTTAGATGTTGTCTGGCTTGGACTACTCTCAGATATTGGAGTGAGGAGCTGAACTTTAAGACTCAAAATAGAATTTGAGACTGGTTTGGGTGGGAAGAGTTCTCTAAAGGTCATCCAGTCCAGGCCCATTGCAGTCAGCAGGGACATCTGCAACTAGAGCAGGTTGTTGGGAGCCCTAAACAACCAGACCTGTGATGCTTCCAGGGAAGGGACATCTTGCACCTCTCTGGGCAATCTGGGCCAGGGTCTCACCACCCTCAAGGTCAAACATTTCTTCCTTCTTTCCAGTTTCAATCTTCCTCTTTGAGTGTAAACCATCACCCCTAGTCCTGTCACAAGAGGGCCTGCTCAAAAGTCTATCATCAGCTTTCTGATTTGCCCTTCTAAGCACTGAAGGACCACCATAAGGTCACCCTGGAGCCTTCTCTTCTCCAGGTTCAAGTCTTACATCTTGTCATCAAACTAGAAGTCTTCCAATTTTCCCAGCATTGCAGTGGCCTCTTCTGGCCTCACTCCAACATGCCCATGTCTCTGCCGTGCTGAGGACTGCAGAGCTGGCCCCAGCACTGCAGGAGGGGTCTCAGCAGAGCCAAGCATCTCCATGTTTCCCTTCCAATCCCTGCCATGCTGGGATTCCGTGGGGTTTAAGCTGCAAAAGGCAGTTCTCCATCACAGTGAGCTTTGCTGGATGTTCCCACCTGTGCCTGCTGTTTCTCTGCTTTCAAATGCCAGGAGAACAATGACCCACAAGGTCTGCTCTAAGGGAGCCAGCAGCATGTGCAGCAGTGATGAAGCCCTTTATAGAGCAGAAAGTGCTTTTGGAAATTCATCCCCACCCAGTAGCTCTGATCTCCACATCTCCACAGAGCACTGGAGCAGGCTGCCCAAAGAGGTTGCAGAGTCCTCTTCTCTGGAGACTTTCACAACCCTCCTGGATGCGTTCCTGTGTGACCTGACCTGGGTGATCCTGCTTTGGCAGGGTGGTTAGACACAATGGTCTCTGGAGGTCCCTTCCAATCCCTAACATTCTGCAATTCTTTGATTTTGTGATTCTGTGATCTGACGGAAAACGTAGCAGGGGAGAGATCAAAGGAAGCATTAGAGTTAGATGGTTCAGCTTTGGTGAAGAGTCCCCATCACTTGAAGAAATCCTCAATAGGGTCAATTAATCCTCTTCATGTCCCCAGAAAGGTTAAAAAAAAAACAAAAAACAAACAACAAAAAAAAAAACACCTCAGTGGAATAGAACATCAAAGTAGAAAAATCACAGTCCAATATCAACATGCCACTGCCCCCAGCTCACCCCCCTGCTTGTAATAACAACAAGATCAGAACCACGTCCCGAGGTAACATCCCTTTGGAGCTGTATGGAAGTGACCTCATTTCAACTGGTCACTCAGCAGCTCTCGTTTGGGGTGGGCTTTCCATCACCTCAACCAGGGGCAGCCACTGAGCAGCCACAGCCTCCTCCCAGCATACTCTCCTCACTTCCCTCCCTCTGCTTCCCAGACCCTCATTTCTCACCAGGCAAGCAGTGAATTATAGAATGGTTTATGCTGAAAGGGACCTTAAAGACCATCCAGTCAAAAACCCTGCCATGGGCAGGGACATCTTCAGCTAAACCTGATTGCTCAAGGCATCACAGAATCACAGAATCAGAATGTAAAGATTTCCAGAAGCTACATATGAATAATTGAGCCCTGGCTGAATCCATCTCTGAAGGACATCCCTATCTCACCAGGATCAAGCAGATGCCAGCACAGCTTTGACACTATCACCTCACCAAAGTGAATTTATTGCTAAAAGACAGATTCATGCCAATAAATCTTACAATATGGATTGGGAGGTCTTTGAGCTCTGACCCACAGGTATGTATGAGACGCAAACTTTGCATGACTTGTGGGTTGAAAGACTCTCTTAGAAATTTGGATGGCATCCCATCACAGCTGCATTGAGAATCCAGTGGAGACTGCTTAACACCAGGCTCTTTGTGTCATTGTGAGTTTAAATCAAGGTTTAGATTCCTTTCCCTTCTCTGTGAGAGCTGACATTTCTGAATAAGGACTTTGAAATGAGACGCTAGCATTTGCAAAAGGGCATATCAAAGGAGCACCTTGCAGTCGTGGAGAGGTCATGAAGTCAAGAGTGAAAAGAGAGCAAATGGAGACATCTGCTCAGAGGGAAGCATTTAGAGACACTTAATGACAAGAAGTGAGGATGGGAACGGAACAAGAAGGGAATTCAGGTCTATGCAGCAACTGCCCAACAAGAGACTGCAGCCCATGGAGGACATCTGCAGGAGAAAGCTGATGGATCAGCAGGGCCGAGTCTCTTCTCCACTGAACATTATCCCAGGAGGACTCTGTGCCTTATGCCTTGTGTGCCCAACCCTGTGTTCCTGACTCCAACTGGAATCCAGCTCCTGAATCCAGTTCCCATCTGCTGCTAAACCCAGTATGGGACATGCCCAGTGCCTGCCCCCAGCATCAGTGGTGCCAGTGGTTCCATCAAGGCCATCAGGGCTTGGGTTCCATATTGGTTTGTGCCTCTTTGCCTCTATTCCGTGGGATTGAGCTTTTCATCCCAGCTGGTTGAGTTTCTTTCCAATTCCATCAGTCTCTGCTTCCTTTATCTCCTCTTTGGGAAATCAGAGGGATCTATGGAGAGGCTCTGGCACTCCTCTGGTGGTCAGGTCTGTCGTACCCCTTTACATGACTCACCACTTCCTGATGAATCTGTACTGAGACCTTCACAGGTAGCTCTCAGCACAGATTTGGAAGGGGAAGTGGAAACATTGGAAGCACCAATAAGAATCATGGAATTTTTTAAATTGAAAAATACCTCTAAGATCATCAAGTCCAACTGTCCACCTAGGACCACTATGGCCAGCCAGAAAACCATGTCCCAAAGTGGCATGTCCACACATTTCTTGAACAACCCCAGGAATGGTGACTGCACCACCTCGCTGGACAGCCTGGTCCAATGCCTGACCACTCTTTCACCTGACTGTCATTGCCTGAACTCTGATGATCCCAGGAAATCTGCTTCAGGATCCTTGTGGTCCCTTCCAACCCTGACTGATTCTACAATTCTGTGATTCTAGGAGAGTTCTGGGAATGCAGCTGTGCCTGCAAACAGCAGAAGCCAGTATTTCCCTGCTGCACAGCCTGTAACAGCCCTTTAAATTCCCCAGCCCATCTCACCTGTTATTAATTTTACAGCAGGAGGAAATGTAGCAGTAAAACCCTGGCTGGCAGAGGAACGCTGCGAGCCTGCTGCAGAGCTTTATTTACCCATCAATAAAATTACCCAGTACTCACCGACTCCATGACGCCTGCACATTGCTCCTTCCCCTGCAGCCCACATGGGAGCCTGCAAAAGTGACTCCCACCACTGGGATGCTCCTGCCAAATGCTCCCTGGGAAGCACCAAGAGGTATTGCACTGAAGGAACTCAGCAGAATTACTTGTGAGAAAAAAAAAGAAAAAAAGAAAAAAGAGGAGTCTTACATTCATAGAGTAACATGGACAACAAATTCTCCATGGGACAGCAATGTGCCCTTGTGGCCAAGAGGGACAATGGGATCCTGGGGTGTATTAAGAAGAGTGTGTCCAGAAGATCAAGGGAGGTTCTCCTCCCCCTCTACTCTGTCATGGTGAGATCACATCTTGAGTGCTGTGTTCAGTTTTGGAATCCCCAGTTTAAGAGGGACAGGGATCTGCTGGAGAAGGTCCAGCAGAGGGCTATGAGGATGATTAGGGGACTGGAGCACTGCCTGATGAGGAGAGGCTGAGGGACCTGAGGCTTTTTAGTCTGGAGAAGAGAAGACTGAAAGGGAACTTAATCAATGTTTATAAACACCTGAGGGATAGGGTTCAGGAGGTGGAGGGGACAGGCTCTGCTCACTTGCTCCCTGTGATAGGACAAGGAGCAATGGATGTAAGCTGCAGCACAGGAGGTTCCACCTCAACACAAGGGGAAATTTCTTTTCTGTAAGGGTCACAGAGCACTGGAGCAGGCTCCCCAGAGAGGTTGTGGAGTTTCTTTCTCTAGACACTTTCAAGGCCTGTCTGGATGTGTTCCTCTGTGACCTGAGCTAGATTGTGTGGTCCTGCTCTGGCAGGGGGGTTCGATTTGATGATCTCTTTGGGTCCCTTCCAGCCCCTGACATCCTGTGATCCTGTGTGATCCTGTGAATCATAGAACAGTTTTGGTTTGAAGTGGCTTCAAAGATCACCTAATTACAACCCACTGTGTCCTGTGCAGGGACACCTTCCCTTAGACCAGGTTGCTCAAAACCTCATCCTACCTGGTCTTTAACACTGCAAGGGAGGGGCCACCCACAACCTCTCTGGGCAACCTCTTCCAGGATCTCCCCATCCTCACTATCAAGAATTTCTTCCTAATCTCCAGTCTCAATCTCCTCTCTTCCAGCTCAAAGCCATTGTTACTCATCTTGTCACTACAAACATTTGTAGAAGGTCCCTCCCCAGCTTTCCTGTAGTCCACTTGAGGTTCTGGAAGGCTGCTTTAAGTTCTCCCTGGAGCCTTCTCTGCTCCAGGCTGAATAAGCTCCAGCTCTGAGCACATCCTGAAAGTGGAGGTGCTCCAGCAATCTGATCATCTTTGCAGCCTCCTCTGGGCCCTCTCCAGCATGCCCATGTCCTTCTCACATTGTGGGCCCCAGAGACAGTAACAGTAATCCAGATGGGGACTCACCAGAGCAGAGTGGAGGAGACTAATCATGACCCTCATCCTTCTGGTCATGCTGCTTTTAATGCAGCTCATTATCATTCATTCAGAGTGGTTTGGGTTGGAAAGGACCTTAAAGATCATCCAGTTCCAACCTCTTCCACTAGACCAGGTTGCTCAAGGCCCCATCCAAACAGGTCTTGAACACCAGCAAGTAGGGGACCATCCACAACCTCCCTGGGCAACCAGTGTCTCACCACCCTCACTGTAACCACCTAAGGCAGGGGGCTGGAACTAGATGATCTTGAAGGTCCCTTCCAACCCAACATATTTGATGAATATATGAAAGGAATTTCTCAAGAACATTTTCATTTTCCCTGAGAATTAGGGGATGTTCCCAGGGGTCTGACATTATGTCCTCTAGTGAGGTATCTCTAATTTTGACTTTGTGCTGAAACTGTTTTAATTTGGGTCTTTTTGCAAGTGGGAAATTTGTTTTTAAATAAGAAGCTGAATACATCTGCAGCTGAGAGAGGTTGGCTGCCAAAGCCTACTGAATGAAGTTTGTTAAAATAACAGCTTTTGGGGATGTCAGCAGCATCATAAACATATGCTTGGAACTGTGCTCACCTGCAATGGCACCTGCTGCAGCAGATCAACCCTCAACCAGATCTGTGAAATGAAATCCAAATAGCAAAGAGAATTGTCCCACCTGATGGAAGCAGGAGTCATGAAACCACAGAATCCCAGCATAGGTTGGGTTGGAAGAGACTTCTGGAGATCACCCAGCACAATCCCCCTGATAAAGCAGGGGCACCCACACCAGCTTGCCCAGGTGAATTTGGAAAGTCACCAGAGACTCCATAGACTCTCTGGGCAGTCTGCTGCAGGGCTCCAGCACCCTCACACCAAACAAGTTTCTCCTCCTCTTCAGATAGACCCTCTGAGTTCCAGTTTGTGCCCACTGCCCCTTTTCCTGTCACTGGACACCACTGGCAAGACTCTGGTCCCATCCTCTTGCCCCCCACAGGCCCTTTAGCTCTTGTCGACAGTTGAAAAGATGCCCTTCCAGGCTGCCCTCCTCCAGGCTCAACAGCCCCAGGTCTCTCAGCCTTTCCACCTCACAGAGGTGCTCCAGGCCCACAGTGTCTTGGAGCCTCCAAAGGACTCCCTTCAGTAGTTGCCTGTCTCTCTTGAACTGGGTAACCTATCAGTGGACACTGCTTTTAAAGTCACCAGAGGAGACATCTGGAGCAGGAAAATTGAGATGTAGTAAAAAAGTAGGTGCTGAAGGAAATACCAACAGGAGCACCACCAAGGACTTCTGGAAGAGGACCAGTGACCAAATCTGAGGCATAGCTATGATCATTCTTTTACAGGAGTCATCCTTGTCTTTTTTGTGTGAGATGGGAGAGGCTGTGGTAGAACCATCTGCCTCATGCTGTCATTTAGGATCATAGAATGCACTTGGTTGGAAGGAGTCTGGAAGCCCCTTTTGGCCAACTTCCCCTGCAGTAAGCAGAGACATCTCCAACTAGATCAGGTGGATCAGGGCCCCATCAAGACTCACTTTTGATGTAGTTGTTCAACAACATAAAAATGGGAAAGAATAAAAGCCCTCCCACCCTATCTCAATATTCAGAGTGGAGAGAGAACACCGAGGAGAAACAGGTTTCAGTATTTAAAAAAAATAGAACCTCATTTTCCACATCAACTTAGGAAGCTGCATCTTGGCCCTTCTGTCTGTTTCAACACCACAAGCAGCTGCTTTAGCAATGGATGGAGAATAGTGGACCCAGGAACCAGAAGATTTTTTTTTTCTCATTTACAATTTGTTCATCTGAGGAAAGACATCAGGATGATGAATTTTCCTCTCAGTCTGAAAGCTCTGCTTACCCTCCCAGCACCTAATGCAGCAATCACTAATGCTCCTTTCCATCCCAGTGGAGAGCCTCCTCATCCTCCCCTTTCACAGCCCTGGGAGCATTAGGAACATGTACCCTGAGGGAACAGGGCATCAATGTCTTAATTTCTCTCCTTCCTCTCAGAAACTCAATGTTTTCAGCCACCCCTTGCTGTGTTTCTGCTGGCTGGAACATTTGGATGTCCAGAGAAGGGCCATCAGAATGATCAGAGGACTGGGAGAGCTGCTATGTGAGGAAAGGCTGAGAACTGGGTATGTTCATTTTGCTCAAGAGACCTTATTACCATGGATCAGGGCATGAAGGGTGGCTGTCAGGAGGATGGAGACTCCCTTTGTACAAGAGGTCCCATGGAAAAGACAAGAGATGTCAGGGACATGGGCAGATTCCCATGGGACTCCAGAAGACAGTATTTCCCCATTACAGCAGCTGGACATTGGAATCATCTCCCAAGAGAAGTGGTGGAGTCCCCTACCCTACACTGAGCAGTTTGAAGACTCAGCTTGACAGGGTGCTAGGCCAGCTCATTTCAGCTCTTCTGTTACCTACAAAGGTTGGACCAGATGATCCTTGGGGTCCCTTCAACTTGGCATTCTTGCATTCTCTTGCTGATGGCAGCAGAACCTGAAGACTGACAAACCTCCTCCTTCATTAATTTGTGCAAATGTCTCAAAATCACAAGGTTGTTTTGATTGGAAAAGACTAAGATCATCAAGTCACAGAGTTAGAACTCTGCCAAGATTGTGGCTAAACCATGTCCATCAGCACTGCATCTCCAGGGATCAGTGCTGGGTCCAGTCCTGTTCAATATCTTCATCAATGACATTGATGAGGGGACAGAGTCTGCTCAGCAAGTTTGCTGATGACACCAAACTGGGAGGCTTGGCTGATCCAGCTGAAGGCTGTGCAGCCATCCAGGGAGACCTGGACAGACTGGAGAGCTGGGCACAGAGANGCTGGTGGATAACATCCATGGGACAGCAATGTGCCCTTGTGGGCAAGAAGGCCAATGGGATCCTGGAGTGTATTAGGAAGAGTGTGTCCAGCAGATCAAGGGAGGTTCTCCTCCCCATCTACTCTGCACTGGTGAGACCTCATCTTGAGTACTGCATTCAGTTTTGGGCTCCTCAGTTTCAGAGGGACAGGGATCTGCAGGAGAGGGTCCAGCAGAGGGCTATGAGGATGATTAGGGGACTGAAGCACTGCCTGGTGAGGACCTGGGGCTTTTTAGTCTGGAGAAGAGACCACTGCTTACTTGCTTCCTGTGATAGGACAAGGAGCAATGGATGTTGTAAGCTCCAGCACAGGAGGTTCCAGCTCAACACAAGGGGGAATTTCTTTACTGTAAGAGTCACAGAGCACTGGAGCAGGCTCCCCAGAGAGGCTGTGGAGTCTCCTTCTCTGGAGACTTTCAAGGCCTGTCTGGATGCATTCCTCTGTGACCTGAGCTAGATTGTGGTCCTGCTCTGGCAAGGGTGTTGGACTTGATGATCTCTTTGGGTCCCTTCCAACCACTGACATCCTGTGGTCCTGTGATCTCTGCCTTTCTGAAACACCTGCAAGGATGGGCATTGAACCACCTCCCTGGGCAGCCTGCACTAGTCTTTCAGAACCCTTTCAGGGAAGAAATTTCTTCTAATGTCCAACCTAAACCTCCCCTGGTGCAAACTGAGTCCTTTCCTCTTGCTACTAAGGGCAAAGGGACCAAGCCTCTCCTGGCTCAAATCTCCTTTCAGGGAGTTGTAGAGAGCAATGAGGTCTCTCCATAACACAATGCGATTTACACTCTACTTAGAGGAATATCCTGAGGAAGCCACTGCTTTGTCACGAGTCTTTAGTTGCAGTTTTCCTTCCCCTCCCGATGGAAAACGTCAAAGGTCCTTGAGAACTTCAAGCTTTGCATTGCATTTAATTCCTCCGCCTCTTGGTCCTGCTTCTTTTTGAAGAGTCTGAATGTGGCATATTCAAAGACCACGTTTGAGATTTTTGAAGACTACTTCATGGTCAGGAGCTCCCATAATGCATCCTTGCCATCTGGAGTTCGTTAGCAGCAGTGTCACCTAATGATAGATTACCCGGTAATGAGAGCCCAGCTGGCTGCACACCTTCTGAAGCTGTATGCATAGAAGTGAAGGATGGAGTGAGCTGAATTCCCTCAGGGGGCTGCGGTGGCAATCAGTGAGTGGAGAAACTTCTTTGCTGTTGGGGTGCTGGAGCCCTGGAGAAGGCTGCCCAGAGACGATGTGGAGTCTCCTTCTCTGAAGAGATTCCAACCCCATCTGGCTGTTGTGATCCTGGGTAAGCTGCTCTGGGTGCTCCTGCTTTAGCTGGGGAATTGCATTGAATGATCTCCAGAGGCCCCTCCCCACCCTCCCCATGCTGGGATTTGAGGGTTTTTGTCAGAAGTTCTGCTTGGCCTATAAGCAGAACTCAGATCTATGACTGAGAAGATTTGATTTACCCTCAAACCATGCTGAAAGAAATGGTGGTGACTCCTAAACTCTGTTTCTGCTTGTCCTGGGTTTTTGGTGATGTTCATGCAGAAGAAGCAGTAAATCCACTTCAACAGTGCTTTGAAGTCCCTAAATCATGAGAGGAAGAGCTCTGTCATATAATCATAGGGTCACAGAATGGGTTGGGTTGGAAGGGGTTGGGTTGGAGCATCTAGTTCCAACCCCTCTGCCATGGGCAGAGATATCTTCCGCTAGACCAGGTTGCTCAAGGCCTCATTCAGCCTGGCCTTGAACACCTCCTCTTTTGTGGCATGAAGATAGTATATAATTTACTTCCAAAGCATAGCTGAAGTAGAACATTCAGCTATGAGCCGTGTGTCCACAAGCCTGGTGGAAATGATCCTGGTAAACAAAGAAAAACTGGCATGAAACCACCTTTTTGAGAACTATTCTGTGAGAAGGAAATGGTGCAGAAGATAACACAGCCAATTACACAATGCTGTCTCCATGTGACCTTTGGAATGAACAGATAATGTCCCTGACAGGTCAATCCCACCCTCCTCTTTGTTGTTTCTCCCTTTAAAGTCACAAGAGAGATTCATGGAGGAGGCTGGAAGATAAAGAGCAACCCTCAGAGGAATTATTCTGGGCTGCAAAGTGTCTCTGGCAGGAATCCTGCCAGCCTCTGGCTGCAGCCTGGCCGTAAAAGTTAATTTAGCAGAAGTCAGAGAGGAATAAAATATCTGTGTCTCTTCAAGCAGGTGGGCTACAGAGTGGATGGAATGGTCATCTGCAATTGGGATGTGGCAGGCCACTCGCCTGCTATTTTGGGAGCAAAAGAGACCCGGTAGATACCTGCCATTTAATGATATCACAGAAGATGAGCTTTCAGCTTGGAGCAACCATAACCATTTACAGAAATAGGATTTGTTCTGCCTCACGTCCTGGGTCAGAGCAGGGTTGGTCATCAGAGAAGTGCCAGAGGCTCTCCATGAAGCTGTCTGCCTTCCCAAAGGGAAGAAGGGAAAGACACTGATGGGGTGGGGAAGAAACTCAACCCTTGGTGTTGCCAGGAGCAAGCCTTTCTGCAGCCCAGCCCTTGGCAGGAACTCTCCCATCAGCTTCTCCCTGATAGAAGCAGCCCCTGGCTGTTCAATCCTTCAGCAAGTGGCTCCCTAAGCAGAGTCTGAGCTGGGAAGTCCCAGGCCTGACCAGAACCACCTCTGCTCCAGCTGACACCAGGACAGCTCTCCTGCCTGAAGCACCGCCACTCACACCCACACCATCCAGCTCATGTCCCTGAGGGGACCTTCCAGTGCCCATCTCGGTGTGGATGAGTCACTGCTAGCACAGCTTCTCTCTGTCAGCTCCAGAGAGCCCAAGGGGAGCTGGCAAGTGGTTGGTAACTCCCTGAGTTGGTCACTCTCCATTTGCTGCTGAAGACACACGACTGAACAAGTGCTTCCGCTGGGTTGGCAAACACCATCTCTCATTATCATGACAAGAAGAGGAGAGCACAGGAGAAAAAAAAAAAAAAAAAAAAAAAAAAAAAAAAACAACAACCCTCTCTGTTGTCAGCCTGGGATTTCACCATAATTTTGTGCATCTTCCTGTTCCCTCTGCACTCCTCCACTTCAGCTCCCAGCACAGGTGAGACAGCAGCAGGAGAAACCACTTCAAACCAGTAATGAACCTGCAGAACCCGGCAGCAGGACAAAGGGCTGAGTGAAGCTTTAAGTGATCATTAGCTTATTTTTTACAGCATGACAAAAATGTCTGGAGCCTGGCCAGCTGTCCCCTGGAAACAGGCAAACTGGGAGGGAGCTACTGGCAGCTGCCACCCCCATGCCAAAGCCCCTAAAAGCCAAGGGACAGGAAAGGCTCTCTCAGTGTGAGTTGGAGCCACTGATGTCCAACTGGTATCCCAGGATAGTAGGATTCCCATCCTAAAGCAGGAGCAGCCACAGCAGCTTGCCACAATGGCCAGCTGGATTAGGAATCTCTGCAGAGAAGGAGACTCCACAGCCTCTGTGGGCAGCCTGCTCCAGGGCTCCAGCACAATCACACTAAAGAAGTTTCTGGGAATCCTCTCTGCTCTGCCCCACCTCCAGAGGTGGTGAGGCCACCTCTGGAGTCCTGGGTCCAGTACTCGGTTCAAAAGGGATAGGAAATATTGGAGAGGGTGGAGTGTAGACTCCAAAGGTGCTGAGTCCTGGAGCATCTCTGTGAGGAGGAAAGGCTGAGACACCTGGGGATGTTGAGCCTGGAGAAGATCAGATTGAGAGGGGATCTGATCAATACTCAGCAAGAGCTAAAGGACCTGTGGTGTGCAAGAGGATGGGGCCAGATTCTTGTCAGTGGTGCCCAGTGCCAGGGTGAGGGGCAACAACAGGCACAAACTGGAACCCAGAAGAAACTTTCTTGGTGTGAGTGTGCTGGAGCAGGCTGCCCAGAGAGGCTGTGGATTCTCCTTCTCTGGAGAGAATCCATCCTCACATGTTGTGGTGGTTAGGCAGTTCCCTGCCCCCCACACTTTGAAATAACCCAGGCTATGACTCAGTCGGCTGGAAGTTAATAAAAGAAGCTTTACATTTACAGCTTTGCACAATATACAAGCAGAAATTTACAATGTAGAACAGATATTTACAGATATATACAGTAAAAAGGTAATACAGAAACACCACACCCCTCCCAGAGATCAGAAATCCTTAAGAGGGGGAACCAAACACCCCTACCACTTTCCCCCCTTCCCCAATATTATCTCATCATCTGTCTTATGCAGCAGCAGCAGATAGGCAAAGGTAGACCAGCCAGGGGGATTAGCAGCAGGAAAGAGGTTAGTGAAATTATTCAGATCCAGCTACGAAAGGCCAGGAGAAAAAACCATGCAAAAGCAGCCACAGCCCAAAGTGGTCTGACTTACCTGAGTTTGGGTTACAACTCTTAAAACTTTTTTTTTTTTTTCTTTCTCAGTAAAGCTATGAGTGAAGTAGCATCATCAGTGTTTTCCTTTCTCAGCCTATAGACTAATTTTTCATTCAAATCCTCCAAGGTGCCATGGGTGACCCTGCTTTATCAGGGTGGTTGTACTGGATGATCTCCAATGCTCCCTTCCACCACCTGCCATGATGTTATTATGGGATTCAGTGGTCAGGACATTTGTAAATGTTGGGCTTGTCCTGTTTTGGTGTTCGTCAGTTCTTGTGTGAAGCGGTTTGCTGGCACTCAGCCTCAGCACTGACACTGGCACTTTGGATATGTTGCTGCAACACATCAAGTAGTTCCTTCCTTCATTTGTTCCATGTTACCTTTGGGCTTTATCACTCTTGGCCCATTTTTCCTTCCCATCCCTCATGTGCCAATGACAGCAGCCAGAATCATTAAATCTGCAGGATGCAGGGTTGGCTTCCAGCGGCAGCATTTAGCAGCTCTGGCTTTGCCCATATGCCCAAAGATTTGTTCAAAACCCCAAAATTTTGAGTAATTTATGACTGTTCTCTCCGTGCTACAGATGGCTTATTGATCCGTTGCAGCTAAATACCTGTGGTTTTGCAGAAGCAAACACTACTCTTCTTTGTGCTGCTCATTTGTGAGCTCCTCTCCCAGAATGAGAATTTGCTGCTATTGCCTTAATTGACTGGCTTTTTAACAAGTTGCAGGCTAGCTGGAACAAAACTCATTTCAAAAAGCATCATCAACTTCAGGTTTGTAGTTTGTTCATTATCCCCATTTGGGGGCATCAATCACAGAAACATAGAATCAGAGAATTGTTTCAGCTGGAAAAGCCCTCTAAGGTCTTTGAGTCCAACCATCAACCCAACACCACCATGGCAGTTAGACCACGACCCCAAGTGCTGTGTCCACATGTTTCTTGAATGCCTCCAGAGATGGTGACTCCACCACTTCCACGGGCAGCCTATTCCAGTGCCTGACCACTCTTGCATCAAATACATTTTTCCTAAACTCCTACCTAAACCTCCACTGGGGTAACTTGAGGCCATTTCTTCTTGTCCCATCACTCATTCCTTGGGAGAACAGCCTCCGCTTCTCCATAATAAACACCCCACTTCTCTTGGCTGCTCCTCACCAGACCTAGTCTCAGGACCCTTCACCAGCTCTGTTGGCGTTCCCTGGACTTGCTCCAGCACTTCAATGTTTGTCTTGGAATAAGAGGCCAAAAACAGAACCCAGCATTTGAGACACAACCTCACCAGCCCTCAGCACAGGGGGACAATCTTTACCCAATTACACATCACTCACCTAAAGGTGACTCTAAAAGTGACCCAGATGATCATCCTCATGAATGACATAGCCATTGCAGATGACCCCAAGATGAGTGGTGCAGTTGACAAACCAGAGAGATGGAATCCCTCTAGTTCCCTGGACAAGCTGGAGAAATGGGAACGTGTGAATCTCATGAGGTTCAAAAAAACTCTAGGGAGACTTTCTGGTAGCCCTGCAATGCTTAAAGGGGTCAATCAGAAAGCTGAGCAGGACTGCTGAGCAGGATGGTGGTGATGGTTTGAACTCAAAGAGGGAGACCCAGACTGGAGATAAGGAAGAATATTTGACCCTGAGTGTGATGAGAGCCTGGCCCAGTTTGCCCCATCCCTGGAACAGGTTGCTCGGGGAGGTGAGTATCCCACCGTAGTTGCAGATATCTCTGCTGACTGCTGGGGTGTTGGACTGGACAACCTTTAAAGGTCTCTTCCAACCTAAAGCATGTTATGATTCTTATGACATTCAGCTGCTTGAAGTTCAGGCAATGCAATCTGCCAACACTTGCATGAGCTCCTCTCTGATCTAAGCAAAAGTCACAATATTTAGACAGAAGTTGCCAGTATCATTATCTCAGAGAGTTGTTTTCTCCTACCACTGGAGCCAGATGATACCACTGCTGCAGGGAGAGGAAAGCCCAGAGTAAACAGTCCTATCATAGAATGTCTTAAGTTGGAAGAGATTTTAAAGTCTATTTAGTTCCAAGCACCTCTGCCACATGCAGGGACCCCTCCAACTACACCAGGTTGCTCAAAGTCTCACCCAACCTGATCTTAAACGTTTGCCTTTTCATCTTCATTTTTTTGTCTAATCATGATGAATCCAAATGAGCCCAAACCTTTGCTGTTCCACAAAGGGATGCCTGGAATGCAGCCTCAAGCACTTCTTTCTCTGTAATGAGAAGCATCAAATAAGCAACCATGATCAGAGTTAAATCACATTAAAAGCTGAAAGAGGAAATGGAGTCTGAGAGTTCTGTCTTCAGAATAATATCTCTTTCAGCTCCAGAGCATCATGACTGGTGCATCAGTAGAGTCAGGCATCAGCAGCTAAAGGAGATCAGAAGTTGGACAGGAATCTGCTCACTGAAGCAAGTCGTGGTAGATGCTACACACACCTCTTCAGCCAGGCCTTGGAGCTCCTGGCATATAAGTTAATATATGCCACAGCTGGCACAGAGTCCTTATGGCCTTGATGGCACTCAAAAGGCTTTTGGAGTTCTTGGGAGTTCTTCCTGATGCAGGTATTTTATATCACAGAATCATAGAATTTTTTCACTTGGAAGACACCTCCAAAGTCATCAAGTCCAACTGTCAGCCCAACAACACCATCACCACTAAACCATGTTCCAAAGTGCCACATCCAGATGTCTCTTGAACACCTCCAGCGATGGTGACTCCACCACCTCCCCGGGAATGTTCCAATACCTGACCACTCTTGCAGGACAGAAATCGTTTCCAATATCCAAACTAAACCTGCCCTGGCACAATTTCAGGTCATTTCCTCTCACTTTACGACTTTACAGAGAACCATAGAAATATTTAGATAGGAGAAGACCTCTAAAATCACTGAGTTTGACCATCAACCTAAGACCATCATCCTGACACTGTGAGTTACCTCTGCAGTTCAGAATACATGGGCAGGCAGGAAATGGAAAGATCCACACTGAGCTTTCTATGTAAAGTCAGGAATAAAAATTAACTCCATAGCATGGAAATTCCAGTGAAAAACCCTCCCAAGCATTTGCTTTCCTGGTTTATAGAACATTTCATTGCTGTAGTAATCTGGCCAATACCAAAGAGAAGATTTCAACCTTGAGCACTCAGGTCTAGTAGAGGGTGTCCTGCCAATGCCAGGGGTGTTGGAACAAGAAGATCTTCACGGTCCCTTTCAACCCCAAACATTTTATGAATCTATGAACATGGCAGTAGTGGCATTTTGGATGGAAACCTATTTTGGTGTTTATCTGAGGACAGACAGACTCCTTATTGCTGAAGGGCCACTAATAGCCTGACCTTCATAAGCAACCTGGAGGCAGTGCCCCTTGGGATAGAATCTCAGCATGGTGGGGTGAGAAGGGATTTCTGGAGGTCATCCAGTCCAAATCCCATCCTACAGCAGGGTCACCCACAGCAGCTTGCCCATGATCACAATGGCCAGGTGGGTTTGGAATCTCTCCAGAGAAGGAGACTCCGTAACCTCTCTGGGCAGCCTGCTCTGGGGCTCCCTCACCCTCACACCAATGGAGTTTCTCCTCCTGTTCAGTTAGAACCTTCTGGACTGCAGTTTGTGCCCATTATCCTGCTGCTGGGCAATCTCAGGTAAACTACCTCCAGAAGTTTTGTAGCAGAAGACACAGGGTTGGAGCAGATTACCTCAGCTCTTGACTCATAATGTTTTGATGGACCAATGTTTGTTCTTTGCCATGCTCAGGTCATTGCTCTCAGGGCCCCAAATCCACCACAATCAGACTAGAAATAATATGGATAAAATCATATAATGAAATGAGGTGGGTTTAATGTGCCTAACGAGAGTGAGAGACCAAACCACTCTGCTAAGTGCCTCCTCACTTTTTCTCTTTTTTTTTTTTTTTTTTTTTTTTTTTTTTTTTTTTTTTTTTTGAGGAACATTTAGTTTGGAATTCAGCCCAGAGAATGCATCTGGCCCTGCGATTTACACCTCATTGGATAAGGCTAAAGAGGGAGGAAATGGAGATGATTAATTAAGGATGAGTGAATTAGTCTCACTTTGGATCTAGCAACTGTGGATGATTTTCCTAACAGAGAAACACTCTTTGGAGGCTGGCTTGATCCTGAAGTGATGATGGCTCCATGTGTGTCTGTACTGAGCTACCAAGGACCAGCTCAGATGATTTGTGCTAAAGGAAGACCATTTGCAATGTATCTCAGAAGTTCTCTTTCCCCATTCTCGTACTGCTCTCTTTCTATTGGGCTTGGTTCTCTTGGTTTTTCAGTCTACTCCCAGAATGATGCTAAAATCGTGATTTTTGAGACAGAAGATTTGCTGAGGGCAATAAAAGCTTTCACGGAATCAGTGAGGTTGGAAAATGCCTCCAAGGTCATTGAATCCAATGGTTAAGCCAGTAATGCCAGGTTACCACCAAACCGTGTCCCTCAGCATCACATACGCACAGGTTTGAAACCCCTCCAGGGATGAGAACTCCACCACTCTCCTGAGCAGCCTGGGCCGAACCCTTTGGTAGAAGAAATTGTTCCTCAGGTCCAATTTAAAACTCCCCTGGTGCAACTTGAGGCCATTTCCTCTTCTCCTAACACTTGTTCCTTGGGAGAAAAGACCAAGCCCTAACTGGTTCCAAGCTCCTTTCAGGGAGTTGTAGAGAGCCAGGTCTCCCCTTAGCCTTCTTTTCTCCAGGCTGAACAACCCCAGGACCCTCAGCTGATCCTCACCAGACTTGTTCTCCAGACCTTTCACCAGCTTCCTTGCCTTACTCTGGACGTGCCCCAGCATGATTATTTGGGAAAAAGATCTAGTGATGTGAAGGCTCCAGGTGTGATGCTGGTTTATACCAGAAACAAATATAGGAAAGTCTGGCCCACCCTTGGGAGCTACTGAGGGTGATATTCCTTGAGTGCTTGATGGGAAATTCTGTTACTGATCAGGAAATAGAGAAGTCAAATTAAGAACCTAAAGAAAAGTGACATCATTAGCCAGACAGGCTGGCTGCTCCATGAAAGGATGGAGATGAGTTGTAAAGCCATTAAAAAACCATGCTGGGAGGCATGGGGCAAGGTGCACCCTCAGCTTCCTCCAAGAAGGAGCCAGATAGAGGTGTGGTTCTACAGCTACAGACATTGAGATATCAGAAATTAAGCAGAATAATTACAGATGCAGGAAAGGTCAACTCCAGTTTCTTTATTAGCTGCAGCAACAGCTGCAGTTCTTTTATAAGCTCCAGAATCCTATTCTTGTTCAGTGTTCAGTGGTGGGTTTGCTTGGAGCATTAATGCCATCACTGGGATTTTGCAATTGGTTTCTATCAGATATGGTTGAAAATGTGTTGACTGTCAAGTCTGTCACCCTGAACATAGCCTGTGGACTCTGACTTCAGGGACAAAGCTGCTACATCCCCATACCTCAGTCATGATGGGGCTGACAAACTCCTGGGGTGTCCACGGGGCATCCACAATCTGTCCCTGAGCTCCTGCCACCTGCAACAAAGGACATTTTCCTTGGCACCAAAGGAGGACCCTGTGGTAAGGAAATTTGTTCCATGGACCCATATATTTCTGGTCCTAAAGAGATCTGTGGGAAATGTCCTTTCATTGCCTGGCCACAAAAAGTTTTGACTGGAACAGGCTGCTCAGGAAGGCAGAGGAGTCTGGGGCACCGTTTAATGGTTATGCTTGTACTGAGTTGATGGTTGGACTCAATGATCTCAGAGGAATTTCCCAACCCAAACAATTCTAAGATTCTATGACACAGTGTTTTGGTTTTCTCCCCATCCCCTGAACGAAAATGAGCCTGAGCCCTTATTTATGGAGATAAGCACTCATTTCTGAGCCTCCATTTGCAACCCTGATCCTTGGGCACACAAATTAGGCCATTTTCCCCACCTCATGATTATGGCAGCATTCAATCACACTGGGAGACTCCAAGGTACATTAAAAAAAAAAAAAAAGCAAAAAAAAACCCACCCAAAACCAAACCAAACCTACCCAAACCAAAACAGGCACAGGGCTGAAAAAGTGGTCCTGAGGGAAACTTTCCTGCTGTGGAGAAGACTCATCACAGCCACTGCTTTCTAATTAGCAAAGCTGGTGCTGAAGGCAGTTCATATATTTCCATTAATTGCAATAAGAAAAAAGCAAAAGTAAAAGCGTAGAGTGGGGACAATATTAGGAGGCTGAGGATTTAAGTCTTGCTGGGAACACCATTACATCCAGCACTACCAAAATCAATGGCATGTATTTTAATTAAACAGATATTAATCCACCTCTAACAGACTGGAGCTACCCAGTCAATTTTCTGATTGTAAATCTACTTTTGCTAATACAAGGGAAAATAAACCATTTCTCTTCCAAGCCACCACTCTGATGGGGGTGGAGGGGGAACCTGTTACCAGCACAGCTTTTTACTAGCTACCATCCCATCATTATTCATCAAGTTGACAGCATAAAGACTCTTTTTATCCATCTTCCATTTCAGCTGAGAAGATCGAGGCGGTTTGCAAACCGCAGCCTCTCAGACGGTCTCAGGACACTGCTGATAATATTGGCAATAAATAAAAAACCTGGCAATTCTGGCTGGAGGTGAAGACAACATCTTCTGCCTGGGCTGTACATTATCCATTATCCCTGTTTATGGAGTGGGGGTGGGAGGGTGTTAATATTAACTAATTCATCTTTTAAATGCATTCCCCCAGTCTTATGATTTCTATGGGCAAAGAGCCTCAAACTCTGCAATATTTCAGTGCTGCAAAGCTCTCTCCACCTGAGAGTTTGGCTGTCCCTGAGTTTGCCGTGTGGTGCAGGGGTGTGACCAGGCTGAGCTTATCACAGAACCATAGAATGGTTTTAGTTGGAAAACATCTCTAAGATCATCTAGTCTGCCCATCAACCCAACACTGTTATGGCCATCAAATCATGCCCCAAAATGTCATGTCCACACATTTCTTGAAGACCTTCAAGGGTAGTGACTCCACCACCTCTCCAGGCAACCTATTCCAATGCCTGATTGTCTAGTTCCAACCCCTGTGCCATGAGCAGGGACACCTTGCTAGGTTAAGACGAGTTGCTCAAGGGTTCATTCACCCTGGTCTTGAACACCTTCAGGGAGAGGGCATCGACAACAGAATCACAGCTTGGAAAAGCCCTCTAGGATCATCAAGTCCAACCTATCACCTAACACCTTCTAATTAACTAAACCATGGCACTAAGTGCCTCATCCAGCCTCCTGTTAAACACCTCTAGGGATGGGGACTCCACCACCTGTCCAGGCAGCCCATTCCAATGCCAATCACTCCTTCTGTGAAGAACTTCTTCCTAGCATCCAGCCTAAACCTGCCCTGGAGCAACTTTGTGCTGTGTCCTCTTGTTCTCTCACTGGGTGCCTGGGAGAAGAGATCAAACACATTCAAGCACCTCAACATTTCTCTTGAATTGAAGGGCCCAGAACTGGACACAGGACTCAAGGTGTGGCTTGACCAGCACTGAGTACAGGGACAGAATGACTTCCCTGGTCCTGCTGGCCACACTATTACCGATAGAGGCCAGGATGCCATTAGCCTTTTTGGCCACCTGGGCACACTGCTGGCTCACGCTCAGTTGGCTGTCAACCAGCACCCCCAGGTCCCTCTCTGCCTGGCTGCTCTCCGGCCACTCTGTCCCCAGCCTGTAGCACTGCATGGGGTTGTTGTGGCCAAAGTGCAGAACCTGGCACTTGGACTTATTCAGACTCATGGCACTGGACTGTGCCCAGCTGCTCAGCCTGTCCAGGCTCTGCAGAGCCCTCCTACCCTCCAGCAGTTCCACACTTGCTCCCAACTTGGTGTCCCCTGCAAACTCACTGATGGAGGACTCAATCCCCTCATCCAGATCAGTGAAGATATTAACCAGGACTGGGCTCAGCACTGATTCCTGGGGCACACCACAAGGACAACCTCACTGGGCAGCCTCTTCCAGCATCTCACTGCTTCACTGTAAAGAATTTATTCCTAATGTCCAATCTAAATTTCCCTTCTTCCATCTCAAAGCCATTCCCCCTCATCCTGTCACCATCAGTATATTGACTTTCCCTGAAAGACCCCATGAAGAACTTGGGAAGGACATAAAAAATGTCTGTGTTTCTTGAACACCTTGCTGCTGAACATCTTGGATAGCTTGGTTTGCCTTTGGGTGCAAGACATTTGCCAACCCAAGGCGCACTGGGTCAAGCCAAAAGACAGCTGCACAAAGGAGCCAATGTCACTCCAGTCTTCCAAAAGGGCAAGAAAGAACTTCCAGGGAACTATAGACCAGTCAGCCTCACCTCCATCCTTGGCAAAGTGATGGAGTGGCTCCTACTGGAGGGCATCTCAAGGCACTTGGAAGGGAAGAGAAGAAGGTTATCAGGAGTAGTCAGCATGGATTTACCAAGGGGAAGTTGTGCTTGACTAACCTGATAGCATTCTGTGAGGACATAACTGAATGAGTAGTTTCAGGGAGACCAGTGGATGTAGTCTGCCTTGACCTTAGCAAGGCCTTAGACACTGTCTCCCATGACACCCTAGTGAGCAAGCTCAGGAAGTGTGGGATGGAAGGGCAGACAGGGAGGTGGATTAGGAAGTGGTTACAAGAGAGTGGTGATCAATGGTGCCAGGTCCAGCTGGAGAGCTGTAACCAGTGGAGTCCCCCAGGGATCAGTGCTGGGTCCAGTCCTGTTCAACATCTTCATCAATGACATTGATGAGGAGACAGAGTCTGCTGATGACACCAAACTCGGAGGCTTGGCTGATCCAGCTGAAGGCTGTGCAGCCATCCAGGGAGACCTGGACAGACTGGAGAGCTGGGCACAGAGGAACCAAATGAGGTTCAACAAGGACAAGTGCAGAGTCCTGCACCTGGGGAGAAATAATAAACTGCAGCAGTAATAGGCTGGGAGGTGATCTGCTGGAGAGCAGCCCTGTGGAGAGGGACCTGGGAGTGCTGGTGGATAACATCCATGGGACAGCAATGTGCCCTTGTGGGCAAGAAGGCCAATGGGATCCTGGAGTGTATTAGGAAGAGTGTGTCCAGCAGATCAAGGGAAGTTCTCCTCCCGCTCTACTCTGCACTGGTGAGACCTCATCTTGAGTACTGCATTCAGTTTTGGGATCCCCAGTTTAAGAGGGACAGGGATCTGCTGGAGAAGGTCCAGCAGACGGTTACGAGGATGATTAGGGGACTGAAGCACTGCTGATGAGGAGAGGCTGAGGGACCTGGGGCTTTTTAGTCTGGAGAAGAGAAGACTGAAAGGGAATTTAATCAATGTTTATAAACACCTGAGGCATGGGGTTCAGGAGGTGGAGGGGACAGGCTCTGCTCACTTGCTCCCTGTGATAGGACAAGGAGCAATGGATGTAAGCTGCAGCACAGGAGGTTCCACCTCAACACAAGGGGAAATTTCTTTTCTGTAAGGGTCACAGAGCACTGGAGCAGGCTCCCCAGAGAGGTTGTGGAGTTTCCTTCTCTAGACACTTTCAAGGCCTGTCTGGATGTGTTCCTCTGTGACCTGAGCTAGATTGTGTGGTCCTGCTCTGGCAGGGGGGTTGGACTCGATGATCTCCTTGTGTCTGTTCCAATCCCTAACATCCTGTGATCCTGTGACCCTCTGAGCTCCAAAAGGTCCATGTCTCTCCTGCCCTGAGGACACCAGAGCTGGCCCCAGCACTTCAGGTTGAGTGTCAGCAGAGTGGATGAGCAAAATCCTCTCCCTCCACCGGCTGCCCACACTGCCCACAGTCCAGCATAGGGCTGGCTTCACTGGGAGCTCAAGGTGGCAGCTCACTACCACCTCTGGATTTAACCCTCTGTGTTCCTCTATCCACACCAACAGTGGACCTTTTCTTAAACTGATCAAGAGCTAATTCCATGCTACCACTTTTTGCTTTAGGAAGAAGCATTTTCTTGACCCATGCTTTGTTTGCAGTGCTGTGTAGGGTTCTCCAAATCGCCACTCGAATCATAAGTAGAAAGAGACCTCTACGATTATCCCATCCAGTCACTGACCTAACACCAACATGTGTGGATACCCAGATTCATAATGAAACAGACATGCTAGAGATAAGAAAGCCTTGGTAAGGCAAGAAACGGAATGCAGGAAAAACAGTGGAGATCTTAAGGCATGACACATAGGCTCTAAATTGCAGGAGCTGTCACGCAGGCTCTAAATGTTGGCCACGCAGAAATGTGGCATCTGGTGAAGCTAGGAGCATGATGGCCTTAGAGGTTGTAAAAACTCTGATAAGAAAAGTAAACAAAGAAGCCACAGTTTTCTGAAGTTAAGCAGATGTAGCTCTGTATCAAGTAGGGATGTATGACCACATACCTTTAGTTAGGCCAATCGCTGTGTTAGCTTTAGATATTCGGACAGGTAAATAGCCAATAGAATAGTTACACGCTGCCTTCTTTAGAATGTCTAAGCATATATAAGATGAACAAATGCATGTAATAAACTGAATTAGTCTGTATCAAACTGTCTCCCCGTCTCCTCGTCACGGCGACAAACATGGCCACTAAACCATGTCCCAAAGTGCCATGTCCACACATTTCTTGAAAACCTCCAGGGATGGGAACTCCACCACCTCCCTGGGCAGCCTGTCCCAAAGCCTGATCAATTTTGCAGCAAAGAAATTTTTCCTGATCTCCAACCCTAAAATCTCCTGGCACAATTTCAGGCCAATTTTCATTTCCTCTTGGTCTATCATCTGATACTAGAGAGAAGAGACCAACCCCACTGCCTCAGTGACTGACAGCGTTTCCTGGCCCAACCACTCTGTCCCCTTTGCCTCATACCACATCTTCCCACAGCTTCCATCACTCTGGGATAACAGTCACTGAGCATCTCGCTTCCATGCTGTGTCAGTCCCACCTCCAGTTGACACCAGGGGCTGCCATTCCCCCTGACTCCAGCATCACCAGCTGTAGCAGACAGCTGGAGAATTTAAACACAATTACCTCAGTATGCGTCCCCCCTGCATTCATTAGCAAGGTGTGGATTAATTGGAGCTAAAGTGCACCAAATGACATTGAAAAATTCAAAATATTTGTTCCTGCGTGAGCCAAAACTGAGCTGTTACCCCTGTGAGATCTTGCTTCACCTACTTTGCAGAGTTAGAGATGTGTCCATCTCCAGGGCCCTGACACAAGGAGGACACAGACTTGCCAGAGTGCATCCAGAGAAGGTCACAGAGATGATCAGAGGTCTGCAGCACCTCTCCTACAAGGACAGGCTGAGAGACTTGGGCCTGTTCAGCCTTGAGAAGAGAAGGCTCCAGGGAGACTTTAGAGCTATGTTTCAGTATCCGGAGGGGACCTACAGGAAGCTGGGGAGGGACTGTTCAGAAGGGCCTATGGTGATAGGACAAAGGGCAATGGTTTGAAACTGAAGCAGGGTAGACTTAGGTTTGCATTAGGAGGATGTTCTTCGCAATGAGGGTGGTGAGATACTGGAAGAGATTGTTCAGAGAGGTGGTTGAGGCCCGATCCCTTGATGGGGCTCTGGGAAACCGGATCGAGTCGGAGATGTCCCTGCAGATGGCAGGTGGGTTTGACAAGATGACCTTTGAGGGTCCCTTCCGACCTGATGCATTCTGTGGCTCTGTTAAAAGAAATATTTTTTTCTTTTAAAAAAATTGTTATTTTAGTCTTATTTTGTGATACTGCCTCAGAGTTCTCTCTCTGAGCTTCAGCACAACCCCAGGTTTGTGGTTCCTTATCAAATATGCACTTCCCTGGGCTTTGATGTTTCCCGATGCATGCAGAACACGGAGCTGTGTTGGCTGACACCGGCAGAGAGAAACACTGCCCAGCACATCACCAGCCCCATATTAATGTGACCACCAAGTTCTCCAGATCCTCACTCCTGCTCCCCAGAGGCTGCCCCTCCACCACAGGCATAAACCAAGACATATCACTGTCACTTCTCAGCAGTATCTCAAACTTCTATTTTCCACTTTGGATTGGAAACCTGAAATATTTCAGGTTTCTTTTATTTTTATTTCCAGCATCAACTTTCTCATGCCTACATGGGTTTCGTTCCCAGCTGGAACCTGGTTTTTCAGCTGGTGTCCACCTAAAGATGGACAGATGAAGAGATGAAAAGTTGGACTACTCAAAAAGTTGGACCAGATGATCCTTGGGGCCCCTTACAACCTGGCAGTCTGTGGTTCTGTGACGTAATGCAGCATCCAAGGTGGTGGACACTGGAATGGGTTGCCCAGGGAGGTTGTGGCTGCTCTCTCCCTGGAGTGTTCAAGGCCAGGTCGGATGGGTCCTTGAGTAACCTGTTCTAGTTGGAAGTGTCCCTGCCTTTTGTGGGGGCTTGGAACTAGATGATCTTTGAGGTGCCCTACAACCTAAACCGTTCTATGATCCAACAGCTTCTCCGGCACCCAGAGGAACTGCTCAGGATACCTGCTGAAGCAGTGTCACATCAGAGACACAGGCCAGCAAGAAGGATAGAATAGAGAATCCTAAAAGTGTTAGGGTTGGAAAAGCCTTCTAAGATCATTGAGTCCAACCATCAACCCAGCACCACCACAGCCATTAATCCATGTCCCCAAGTGCCATGTCCACCTGTTTCCTGAACAGTTCCAGGGGTGGTGACTCCAGCACCTCCCCGGGGTAACACCAGGTGACGGCGTTATTAGAGCAGCAGCAGCATTGACTCATTATCAGTGCAGGGTCTTGGGGGTTGTTATGAATTTCAAACACCCAAACCAAAGTGAAGGAGTCCTTCAGAGCTCCTCTTCCAGTCGGCGTGATGCCATTAATAATTAAACCACACCGTGACCTAAATAAATGATACGATCAGAGCTCATCTCAACACCACTTGTCACACACCAAGCTTGTCTGATGCTCTCTGGGGTGTGAGCGCTCAGACAGACAGCAGCAGTCCTTCAGGTGCAATTAAATCCATCTGTACATCCTCAAATAAGGAATGTCCTCAAGCAACCACTGCCTCACTATCACTTGGTTCATACTGCCCTCAGACAGCTGGCCAAGCTGGGGTTATGCGGAGAGGAAACGAAAATAAAATCCCATTCAAGAAACTTGTTTTGGCATATTTAGAAAAAGAAAATTCTTGAGGTAGGGAGATAACTCTGAGACCTTTCACTCAGAGCGTACAACCCCACCACTGCTGCTAAGCCACTGCCACTAAACCACATCCCTCAGCACCACATCCACAGGGCTTTTAAGCACCTCCAGGGATGGGGATTCCACCAGGAATGCATGGAATACAGACACAGAGATACAAACCAATATGGAGCCCAAGCCCTGATGGCAATGACAGCACCATTGGCACCACTGAGGGTGGGAACAGGCACCGGGAAAGTCCCAGACTGCACTCAGCAGGATATAGGGACTAATTTCAGGAGCTGGATTCTGGCATTGGGTTGAGGAACACAGGGATAGAAGGGGTAGAGTCCTCCTGGGACAATGTCCATTGGAGAAGAGTATTGGCTCTGCTGATCCCTCAGCTTCCTTCTGTAGATGCCATCCATGGGCTGCAATCCCTTTTTAGATAGTCAAAGGTCCCCGATCCTGGCTGCTCCTCTCTGCAGCTCGGACACAAACTTGGTGTGGCCAGGAGCAAGTCTCAGGCAGAGCCTTTGTGCAGCCCAGCCCTTGGCAGGGACTCTCCCCTTCAGCTTCTCCCTGCTAGAAGCAGCCCCAGGCTGTGCAGCCCTGCCCTGGACTTCAGCAAGTGGCTTCCTGAGCAGAGCCTGAGCTGGGAAGTCCCAGCCCTGACCAGAGCCAGCTCTCCTCCAGATGACACCAGGACAGGAGGTCAACAAAAGCCCCACAGCATGCCAAGTCTCTGGAGCCCACCCACACATGCAGGGACAAGCTGGCAGTGCAGATGGGGAAACAGCAATTGCATTGCTGGCTTGAAAAAAATCATTTAGGATACAAAACCATCCTAAGTCTCTTTACTCCACAGTGCCTGTTGCTCAGCCCCACTGCCAAACACAAGAGACAGCAGCAACAAAACAAGGAAGCTTCCTGAAGTCCCCAGAAGAGGCTCTTCTCATAGCAATTTCCCATCAAGAGACAAAGTATGAAATAGCAGGAAATCAGGAGGCAGACTCTTCTCATGAAATTTTCAGCTTAAGAGGTTCAGAGCATGTGGAAAACTACCTGAGCTTCTGGTTCCTTTCTGAAACACAAATCTAAGCTTGGAGAAGAAGCTGCCTGAAGTGTTATCGCAAACCATTCCTTATTGGTATGTTTGCTGTCAAGTTCTGACACTCAAATCACAGAACCATCAATGAGTTTGGGTTGGAAAAGCCCTGGAAGATCATCAAGTCCAACTATCAAGCGTACACCACCACAGCCATTAAACCACAGCCATTAAACCACGTCCTCAAGTGCCATGTCCACATGTTTGTTGAATACCTCCAGGGATGATGACTGCTGATTTAGCTCCAAGCTCAGTATCTGGACTGGGTAATGGAGGATGTTCAGGGGACCATCCTGCTCTCCTCTCATCTGGGTCAGCAGGATTCAAGGCCATGGTGGATGGAGAAAAACCTGCTGCAGAGCCCTGCTGCAAGTCATTGGTCCTGGAGGGGAGAGAGATTGCTTATAAAATAAATTAGCACTTGGAGGAGAAAATCCTTTGGTGTGAGGGTGCTGGAGCCCTGAAACAGGCTGCCCAAACAGGTTGTGGAGCCTCCTTCTCTGGAGATTCCAACCCCACCTGGACATTGTGGTGCTGGGCAAGCTGCTGTGGCTGTCCCTGCTTTAGCAGTGAGGGGGTTGAACTGGGTGATCTCCAGAGGTCGCTTCCAACCCCCACCAGGCTGAGATTTGGGGATTAATAGTCTCTGAGGCTACACTTTTGACTTTCAAACATTCCAGACACAAATAATAGCCAATTTCCAATTAAAAAGGATAATCTCCTGTCAGAAAGAACAGTAAGCAGAGTGAATAATTTAAAAGCTTTGGGGATATAAAGATTTACTGCATGTCCCAACAAGCCAGAAGCTTTGATTAATGGTTAAAAATAGAAAATAGGGATGGAATTAAGTTGTACAAGATCCCTTCAAATGATCATTTTCACACTGTTAATGCTGTTTGAAATGTATTCACTGTGTGAAACAACCTGCCCATCTCATTTCTCTGATTAAAACAGATTGATTCTAATTCATTTCGGAATAAACTCATTTGGAATTAATTTCCCAAATTCAGGACCAAAAAAAAAAAATAAAATTGAAGTACCAGCAAGGGGGTTGTAACATTTAAAACTTTAATTTACAATATTTAAAATCAGAAATTAAAGTTTTCTGGTCATAAAGAAAAAAAAAAATCTCTTCTTGTAAATTTGACCTTACAGAATTCTCCATCTTAATATCTGGCTCCTCACTGAGTGAAAGAACATCAGGATTGAGGTCACCTGCAGAGTCACCACCATCAGCACAAGGAACAGAGTCATATATCTGGATCTGGGCTACCTAACTTAGAAAGAAAAACAAAACCAGCAAAACAAAATCACAGCCTTTATTTTACAGGATCGCAGAGTCTTTTGGGTTGGAAAGAACTTCACTGTCCTCACAGTGATGAATTTCTTCCTAACATCTGATCTAAATCTACCCATTTGGCAGTAGATAGAACAGAGCTGCACAGAATCATTTTGGTTGGGAAAGCCCTTTAAGATCATTAACTCCAGCCCTTAACCCAGCACTGCCAGGTCAAGCCATGTCCCTCCACACCACTTCTGCACACCTTTGAAACTCCTCCAGGGATGCAGATTCCACTGCTGCCTTAGACAGCCTGAGCCAGGCCTTGACAACCATCTGGGAGAAGAAATCATTCCTTATGTCCAACATAAACCTCCCCTGAGGAACATTGAGGCCATTTCTTCTTGTCTTACTGCTTGTTCCTTGGGAGAAGAGACCAACATGCATCTGGCTCCAACCTCTTCTCAGAGAGTTGTAGAGAGCCAGGTGGTCTCTGCAAAGACACTATATATAAGCAGCATAGCCATGCAAGTTCAGCCTAGCATGGAGAATCCCCCACAGATATTTATGGCTGGACTCAATGATTCATAGGTTCATAGAACGGTTTAGGGTGGAAGAGACCTTAAAGATATCAGTTTCAACCCCCTGCCATGGGCAGGGACACCTCCTACTAGACCAGGTTGCTGAAGGTCTCATCCACCTGGCCTTGAACACCTCTGGAGTGGGGGACAGATATGTTTCAAGCAGGCAATTCAATGTAAGGAGATGTACATGGCACCCCTGGATTTGGGGTATGTTCATACCTTAGTTCTCACAGCTCTTCAGCATGGTGGGATTCTGTTCCTGTTCTTGCAGAAAGTCCTTCTTCCATGGGTCTCAGGAAGCACATCAGCTCCGTGGTATACTGAATAAAAGATAAGCTTCTCACCTTGGACATGCTGCTCACTTCTAATGCATCTTTAAAGGTGCTGAGAGAAAATACCAAAAAAAATCCTTTTGTATGAAGGTAGTTTTACATCTGTGGCTCTCTGTGTGACTGACTGCAGAATTAAATGTGAGTGTTATTGGGAAGTAACCCAGCCCCTTGACAAGTCACCTCAGGTTTTGTTAGAAAGCTGGAAAGGGCCAAACTACAAAATCCCAGCAGGTAATGGGGAAAGCCAGCAAGAAAATGAAATGTGGCAGAAAAGGTGATGGCAGCAGGAGAAACCTTTGTGAAAAACTCCTTCCCAGCCTCCTCCCTCCAGCTCAGAGCGTAGAACTGAGAGGGAAAGTGCTGAGAAGAGGGTTTTTACTTCTGCACCAAGGGTGGACTTTCTGCTCCCAGCCTGACCCCTGGGATGACCAGCAGTTGTGAAAATTTTCTCTGTCTCCATGTGCTGGGATATTTGTCTGCTCATAGTTGTCATAGGTCAGGGCTGTGCTGGCCACCAGAGGAGTGCCAGAGGCTCTCTGTGAAGCCCTCTGCCTTCCCAAAGGGAAGAGAAAGGGATGAAGGGAGAGAGGTTGATGGGGCAGGAAAAAAAAGTTCAATTAGCTGGGATGGAAAGAACAGTCACATGGAACAGAGACATGGAGGTACAAACCAACATGGAGCCCAAGCCCTGATGGCAATGACAGCACCATTGGCACCACTGACGGTGGGAACAGGCACCGGGAAAGTCCCAAACTGCACTCAGTAGGATATAGGGACTGAATTCAGGAGCTGGATTCTGGCATTGGGTTAAGGAACACAGGAATAGAAATGGAAGGCAGAAGGGACAGAGTCCTCCTGGTACAATGTCAGTTGGAGAAGAGGCTTAGCCCTGGCAATCCCTCAGCTTTCTCCTGTTGTTGGGCAGTTGAGGGTCCCCTGTCCTGACTGCTCCTCTCTGCAGCTGCAGCCCAAGGTGTGGTACAAGATGTGGCCACAACTTTAATGTGACCAGGAATAAGCCTCAGGAAGAGCCTTTGTGCATCCCAACCCTTGGCAGGGACTGTCTCCAGCAGCTTCTCCCTGATAGAAGCAGCCCCTGGCTGTGCAGCCCTGCCCTGGACTTCAGCAAGTGGCTTCCTGAGCAGAGGCTGAGCTGGGAAGTCTCAGCACTCACTAGAGCCAGCTCTGCTCCAGTTCACAGCAGGACAATGGCACAGCAAAGTCTGTACTTGATGCCATTTCATTAAGGCAGCCAAAGTAGAAAGGGGGAACCTGAGAGATTCCTGCAGCTCTTCCAGATCTTGGAGGGATGCTTCCACCACAACGCTTCCATTTTGAAAACCCCTCCACATTTTCCACTAGTGCTGGCTCAGTGCCAGCTCCCAGGGCTCTGCAGCTCTGCAATCATTGTGTGTGTGATGCTGGAAGTGATAGGACTTTAAATTCATAGCCCTTGCCTAAACACACAGGTGCGTGAATTGTGCTGTCTGCTTGGACTTCATCAAAGGAGATAATGGAGAAAATTGGCTTTGGTATCTAACCTCAGCATCTCATTTTTTTTGCAATGCCAAATTTCAAACAACAGTGTTATGGAAATGCAGAAAACTTACTACAGCTGAACTTGCCCACCAGAAGATTAAATGGGTGCTGGTTTCGTTGGAGTGTTGTTGTCTTTTCTCCTAGTTGGGTTCCCTTCCCCCTCTCCTCAGGGCCGGTTTCCTCTATTCTCCACTATCACATTTTCAGGCTGCTGGGGAGATTCACACCGTAGAGATGCCAGGGCACTGTTTGCTCCACCAGGAAGCACAGACAACTCACACAATCCCTGCATGGTGAGGGTTGGAAGGGACCTCTGGAGATCCCCACACTCCCGGCCAAGTCAGGTTCACTTAGAGAAACTCACACAGGAACACATCCAGATGGGTTTAGAATATCTCCAGTGAAGAAGACTCCACTGAAGTTCCTTTTCATCTCTAGATGGAACTTCTCATGTTCAAATTTGTGCCCATTACCCCTTGCCCTGCCATCGGGCACCAGTGAAAAAAATTCTGGTCCCTTTCTCCTGATGCTCACCCTTAAAGTATTGATCAGCACTGATGAGAACCCTGTCAGACTGCTCTTCTCCAGCCTGAAAAGCCCAAATTCCATCAGCCTTTCCTCATCAGAGAGATGTTTCAATCCCTTCAGTACCTTTGTGGCCCTTTGCTGTGCCCTATCCAGCAGATTCCTATCCCTCTTGAATTGGATAGCCCAGAACTGGACCCAAGACTCCAGCTGTGACCTCACCAGGGCAGAGTAGAGAGGCAGCAGAACTTCCCTTGACCTGCTGGTTCACCGCAAGCATACATTGCTAGCTCCTGTTACCCACCAGGACAGCCAGGTCCTTTTCCTCAGCTAGCCTCTGTTACCCACCAGGACAGCCAGGTCCTTTTCCTCAGCTAGCTCCTGTTACCCACCAGGACAGCCAGGTCCTTTTCGTCATAGCTGTAGCTGCTTTCCAACACAACTATGTGAATAGCCTCTACGAAGAACACTGGTGGGCAGCTGCTGCTGCATGCAGGGGATGCATGGAGGTCCATGTGTTGCAGAGAATGTTGCTTTGAAAAGCTGCTAACACAGCCTGTTTTCTGCTCAAGTGAGCAAAAGATCCTCACAGGACAAGTTTGTTAGCTTGAAAATAGCAAAATTTTATGCATGATGTAATTTGCTTGAAGCTTCACTGAGCTGAAATTGCCTGACCTTTTGATCTTCTGCACAGAAATGAACAGCCCCAAGCAAGGTTGAAAGTGCTGCACCGTCAGTGGAGGAGGACCAGTGTGCCTGAAGGATAGGAGGAACTGTATTGCTTCTGGTTTTCACTTTAAGAGACCAAAACTTGAGGGAAATATAGGGATTATTATCCATTTAAATTTGTAATCAAAGAAAATCTCCAAAACCCCAGAATCCCAGAATGGGCAGGGTTGGAAGGGATCTCTGGAAATTATCCGGTCCAAGCCCCCTGATAAAACATAGGGACCCACAGCAGCTTGCTCAGGATCACAATAGCCAGGTGAGGTTGGAATCTGTCCAGAGGAGGAGACTCCACAACCTCTTTGGGCAGCCTGCTCCAAGCCTCCAGCACCCTCACAAAAAAACAAGTTACTTCTCATGTTCGGATGGAACTTCCTGTATTCCAGTTTATGCCATTGCCTCTTGTCCTGTCACTGGGCAACACTGGCAAGAGACCTGCCCCATCCTCTTGCCCCCACAGGTCCTTTAGCTCTTGCTGAGCATTGGTCAGATCCCTTCTCAGGCTGCTGCTCCCAACAGCCCCAGGGCTCTCAGCCTTTCCTCCCCACAGAGATGCTGCAGGCCCCTCAGCATCTTCGGATCTTCCCCTGGACTCTCTTCAGTAGGTCCCTGTCTCTTTTGAACTGAGAAGCCCAGAACTGGACCCTGTACTCCAGATGTGGCCTCCTTAGGGCAAAGTAAAGGGGCAGGAGAGCCTCCCTTGTAGACCTGCTGGCCACACTCTTCTTCATACATCCCAGGATACCATTTGCATCCTTGGCCAGGAGGGCACATTCCTGGCTCATGGTGACCTTATCATCCGCTAGCACTCCCTGGTGAATCTCTGTGGATCTGCTTTCAGATTGCTGCTTCTGAAAAACATCTGGAATGGATTTAAAGCTCCAAGAAGAGGCCAAGTCTCAATGGGTAGGCTCTGAAAAGCCATTTAGGTGAGTTGGAGAAAGATGGGATTATTCTGACCCAAAAAGTACCTGAGTATCTTGGACACTAAGCTGTCAGGTAACTGATTGAGAGCCCAGGGGGTTTTGAAACAGGCAAACCACCTCTTCTTCCCTGCAAATTTCCTTGGGGGAGGTTGGAGCCAGCTTGGGTTTGGTCTCTTCTCACATGCAGCAGGTAACAGAACAAGAAGAAATGGCCTCAAGCTGTACCAGAGGAGGTTCAGGTTGGATATTAGGAAACATTTCTTCACAAAAAGGGTTCTTGGGTGCTGGAACAGGCTGCCCAGGGAGGTGATGGAGTCACCACGCCTGGAGGTGTTCCAAAGATGCAGAGATGTGGTGGCCAAGGATGTGGTTTAGTGGCAGTGGCAGGATCGTGAGCTCCATGCAAGTGGTTGGATTTGATGATCTCAGAGGTCTCTTCCAACATCAACAGTCCTGTAATTCCGAAAGTACTTACACAAGTGCTCCTGCCCTTCCTCCAGACCTACCAGGGTGGAGAAGATCTTTGGAAACTTCTTGAGATGAAACTCGTGGTGCTCCTCAGCAGGATTTATTATTTGGATACTGCAAAGATTCTTCTCTTCCCAAAGCAAAATATGCCTGGCTTTGTGCTCCCTGCAACTCTGCAGCCTCCAGCACATCGAGGGCTGCTCCTCAGGATGTCAGGAAGGAAAAATGTTCAAGCTGCTTGATTTTGGCAGGATATTTTTTCCTGTTTTATCTCCCAGCAAGACCCAGAATCGTAGAGGTAGAAAATTAAAAACTCCCACTAGAGCTGTGTCAGGCTCTACTGTTCCCTCCCAGGAGAGGGTTTAGCCCTTGCATGTCCAGGGTGGATTTAGTGCTTCCAGGGCAGAATGATGATTTGATTTCTCAGCTGGATTAAATATATAAATAAAACTGAAGAGATGAGGAAAATAAGCACATTATTGAATGAAAATCTCTCTCGGGACTGCAGTACTGTGCCACGTTCACAAGCTGAAATCCTGTTGGGAATGAGGGTGTTGGGGAGAGTTCCTGCCTCCAAAATACATTTATGAGGTTAAAAAAAAAAAAAAAAAAAGGAACCCAAAATGTGTTTTTGAGGCCAAAAATGAACCCAAAATACATTTATGAGGAAAAAAATAAAATAACTAAACCTGCCATCAATGAAAAAAAAATGGTTGGTTGGTTGGTTGTTTTTTGTTTTCCCCAAACACTCCTTTTCAAGTCAGCAGCTTTTTGTCCTTCCTAACTGCAGTGCTGCTGTAAATCACACCCACTCCTTGCTTTCTCCATGTCTGAAGTTAATTATCAGCTAAAAGAACAGGAATATTTGTGTCAGGCAACTTGTGACATCGTCATCTTCTAACCTCATTATTCATACAGCACTGGCAAACACCAAGTCTTTTTTCCCACCCTTCCATTTCTTTCTTCCAGGAGGATTAAACCCTCGGTGTCAACCCGAACAGCTGGGTGGCAGGACTGAAAACTCAAATAAATCACATTCTTGCCCTTATTTAAGACAAGAGGCTGGTGGAGGTGGAGGCAAAATTTGTTAGAGGTGAAGGCAGCCATTTGGAATTGTTTGGATTGGAAAAGCCCTCTAAGATCGAGTCCAACTGACAACCCAGCTCCACCACAACCATTAAACCATGTCCCCAGGTGCCACATCCACACATTTCTTGAACAACTCCAGGGACAGTGACTCCACTACCTCCCTGGGCAGCCTGTTCTAATGCCTGACCGCTCTTGCAGGAAAGAAGTTTTATCCTACTGTCCAACCTAAACCTTCCCTGGCACAATTTCAGGCCCTTTCCTCTCTTTCTATCACCTGATAGTATGGAGAAGAGACCAACCCCCACCTCACTCCAAGCTCCTTTCAGGAAGTTGTAGAGATCCAGAAGGTCTCACCTCAGCATCCTTTTCTCCAGACTGAACAACCCTGATTCCCTCAAGCGCTCTTCACCAGTCCTGTTCTCCAGACTATTCACCAGCTTTCTTGCACTTCAGAGAAGAGGACAAAAAAAGCTGAGAAGGTGAGAAAGAAAGCTCAGATATGTTTGAGGAATTCTGCATAAAGTGCCCTTTAGAAACACCTTGGGAATTTTCAATAAAACTCTGACTTAACATCCAACTGCAGAGACAGCACAGTGAGGGTGGGAAAAGACCTCTGGTGATCATCCAGTCTAACAGCCCTGATAAAGTAGGGGCACACACAGCAGCTTGCCCAGGATTAAAGCACAGGTGGGTTTGGACTGGTTCCCTCTCTCATTCCCAGGAGATTTCTCAGTGCTGAGGGAGGCTCTCCTGCCCCTTTACTTTGCCCTAAGGAGGCCTCATATGGAGTACAGGGTCCAGTTCTGGGCTTCTCAGTTCAAAAGAGACAGGGACCTACTGAAGAGAGTCCAGGGGAAGATCCGAAGATGCTGAGGGGCCTGCAGCATCTCTGTGGGGAGGAAAGGCTGAGAGCCCTGGGGCTGTTGGGAGCAGCAGCCTGAGAAGGGATCTGACCAATGCTCAGCAAGAGCTAAATGGGCAAGAGGATGGGGCAGGACTCTTGCCAGTGTTGCCCAGTGACAGGACAAGGAGCAACAGGCACAAGGGGCACAAACTGGAGCAGGGTAGATTTAGACTGGACATTGGGAGGAAGTTCTTCAAAATGAGGGTGGTGAAACGCTGGAACAGGTTGCCCAGGGATGTGTTTGAGGCTCCATACCAGGAGACATTAAAAGTCAGATTTGATGTGGCCCAGAGGGATTTGCTGTATTACAGAATCACAGAATTAACCAGGTTGGAAAGGCCTCCAGGATCATCGAGTCCAACCTATTACCTAACCCTTCTAATTAGATAAACCATGGCACTAAATGACTCCTTCAGACTCCTCTCAAACACCTCCAGGGATGGGGACTCCATCACCTCACTGGGCAGCCTATTCCAATGCCAATCACTTATGCTGTGAAGAACTTCTTCCTAACGTCCAGTCTGAACCTGCCCTGGCACAGCTTGAGTCTGTATCCTCTTTTTCTGTCACTGGGTGCCTGGGAGAAGAGACCAACCCCCACCTGGCCACAAGGTTCCTTCAGGTAGTTGTAGAAAGCAATGAGGTCTCCCCTGAGCCTCCTCTTCTCCAGGCTGAGCAACTCCAGCTCCCTCAGCCACTCCTCACAGGGGTGGCTCCCTCCTCACAGCTCCCTCACCAGCCTTTGTGCCCTTCTCTAGACATGTTGAAGGACTTCAACATCTTTCTTGAATTGAAGGACTCAGAACCGTACACAGTTGGAGGCACACCTGCTGACTGCAGGGGGGTTGAACAAGGTGATATTTGAAGGTCCCTTCCAACCCAATGCGATCGATGAATCTGTGATGAGTGGACCTAACTGAAGTTTAATGATCCTGCAAGATGATGAGACATCAGCATCACATGGATTTTTTTGAGGAAAGCAGCAGAGAACTGTGCTCTGTGGCAGCTCTGCCACTGTAGTTCATCACTGGGTAAGAACCTGCTTGGTGTGGTGGCTTTGCCTCTCAGGACTTGACCTGCCCATGGAGTGCAAAGCCAATGTGGCCATGTTCCATTGATGGATGTCACTTCTTGAAGCACAATTCTGCATTGTAAAGCACAGCACAGCTACAACACCCAGCAAAGTGCTTCTGCAGTCAGCAACCCAGGCCAGCCTGAGCAATCACAACCACCCTGGGATCCCCACCAAACGTAACGAGCTTGGAAGCAGGACTGGGAAGCTGTCAGATGGTTCTATTTTTATCCTGCAAACCATTCTCACCCCTTTTGGCACTCAGAAATGGCTGAGAAAGGCAGGAAAGCAGTTGGCCTACATAGCTGCAATGAAGCTATGGAGATGGTGAGTGCCTGCTCCAGAAATCTATTTCAAGCTTCTTATCTGCTATCTAATCCTTATCACTTCCTTTTTTTTTGTTTTTCTTCTCATACCTTTGAGTTGTTTCCAGATATAGAAGGAAATTGAAATTAAATGGGGAAAAAAAAAATGTTATTGTTTCATTAAACTAGGAAGTTCTTGAGACGTAATTATGGGTGATCCTGCAAGATCTTGTTTCATCTTTTGAAATGATGTTGGAGAAGACATGGGAGCCCAAATTCCAGCCTTTGGGATCATCCAGAGCTACTTTTAGATTAAAACTATCAAACAGAGTAAAATATATAAAAACAATTAATGACTTTAAAAGGCACTCAGGAAGCAGCTCCCCACTCCCAAGAGCTGTAATGAACCTCACGACTCTTCTCCCATCCAGTGCATCCCAACAAAAGCTTTGTGGGTCAAAACTATCCAAGAATAAATGAAATGGCCCAAAGCAGTCACGACAAGATGCACAACTCCCTCCAGGATATCCCTGTCTCTCTTGAACTGCCCAGAACTGCACCTGATACTCCAGCTGTGGTCTCATCAGGGCTGAGCAAAGGTGGAAGAGAACCTCCCTTGAGCTGCTGGCCACACTCTTCTTAGATACAAAAATGGAAGAAAATGTGGATGTCCTCTGGCATTTCCTATTGTCCTACTTAACTTGCTAAGATTATTTTCTAGCATGAGGGCTCAGCAGCAGGTTTATTTTCCAGTTACCAAAGCATAAGCATTCAGCAGCATATTGCCAACTCTGCATTGGCCACCAGCCATGGAGATGTCCCATCACAAGCCCCTGCAGGGCCTTGGCCTTGGCTTGGCATCAAAGCTCACTCTTCCAGTCCAGAAACTGCTTTGCTGGGCTTCAGCACATCCTTGAGCATTGCTTCCCCATAGCAGCTCCAGGACAGTTTTCCCCTCAAGTACCAGGACAAAGAAGCACTTCAGAGCCATAAATATTTAGTGGTTGATTTTAGAGCTGGGCTTTCTCCAAAGCAGCATCTGCTGTCTTTGGGGGTTTGGTGCTCCTGCATATGCATTTATGGGGATGTCAACCTTCACATTTCCACAGAGCTGAAGGTAAAGAAAGAAGCAAATGTTCACAGATTTTTATGTGTAGAAAGACACAGAGTTTTAAACCCTGCACTGTTTTGTGACTGCCACAGTTGAAAATGACCCAGCAAAGCCTCTCTCCATGTAGTTCAGTACTTCAACTGTGTTTCCATGGTGTGCAGACCCATTGCTATGTCCTCTTTCTTCATAGAATTGTTTTGGTTGGAGACATTTAAGAGAGGTTGGAAACCTTTAAGATCATCAAGTCCAACCATGAACTCAGCACTGCCAGGTCACCACTAAACCACGTACCTCAGCATCACATCTCTGTGGCTTTGAAGCACCTCCACCACTGTCCTGGGCAGTGTGGGACAAGCCTTGAAAATCCTTTTGGGGAAGAAATTGTTCCTCATATCCAACCTAAACCTCCCATGGTGCAATATGAGGCTCTTCACTCTCATACTATTGCTTGTTCCTTGGGAGGAGAGACCAATCCCCAGTTCACTGCAACCTCCTTTCAGGGAGGTGTAGAGAGCCAAAAGGTCTCCCCTCAGCCTTCTCTTCTCCAGGCTGAACAACCCCAGGTTCCTCAGTTGCTCCTCACCAGACCTGTTCTCCGGACCTTCACCATTCCTTCTTGAAGTGAGAGACCCAAAAATGAACCCAGTATTTGAGGTGCACCCTCACCAGTGCCCAGTACAAGGTTCCACTCCTGCTGGCCACATCATTGCTGATACAGGCAAGGATGTTGGTGTCTGTCTTGGCCACCTGGGCACACTGCTGGCTCATGTTTAACTGCTGTCAACCAGCACCCTAGGTCCTTTCCCACTGGGCACTTTGCAGCCACTCTGCCCCTAGCATGGGGTGTTCATGGGGCTGCTGTGACCCAAGTGCAGGACCCAGCATCTGGCTTTGACCATCTTGTCTCCCATTATCATAGAATCATAGAATGGCTTAGGTTGGAAGGGACCTCAAAGATCATCCAGTTCCAACCCCCTGCCATAGGCAGGGACACCTCCCACTAGAACAGGTCACTCAAGGCCTCATCCAACCTGTCCTTGAACCCCTCCAGGGAGGGAGCAGCCACAACCTCCCGGGGCAACCTGTTCCAGTGTCTCACCACCCTCACTGTGAAGAACTTCCTCTTAACATCCCATTCAAATCTCTCCTCTGCCAGACGAAACCCATTCACCTAGTCCTGTCATTACAAGACCTTGTGAACAGTCCCTTCCCAGCCCTCCTCTAGGCCCCCTTCAGGTACTGGAAGGCTGCTATAAGGTCTCCTCAAAGCCTTCTCTTCTCCAGGCTGCACAGCCCCAACTCTCTCAGCCTGTCCTCATAGCAGAGGTGCTCCAGCCCTCTGAGCATCTTTGTGGCCCTCCTCTGGACTCTCTCCAGCAGTTCCTTCTTGTGTTGGGGGCTCCAGAACTGCACACAGTACTCCAGGTGGGGTCTGATGAGAGCAGAGTAAAGGGGGAGAATCACCTCCCTTGCCCTGCTGGCCACAGCTGCTCTTGAGGCAGCCCAGGACACAGTTGCTGTCTGGGCTGTGTGTGCACACTGCAGGCTCATGTTGAGCTTCTCATCAACCCAGACCCCCAGGTCCTTTTCCTCAGGGCTGCTCTCCAGCCACTCACCACCCAGCTTGGAGTTGTGCTTGGGATTGTGCCAACCCAGGTGCAGGACCTTACACTTGGCCTTGTTGCATGTCATGAGGTTAGCCTGGGCCCACCTCTCCAGCCTGTCCAAGTCCCTCTGGATGGATCCTTGCCCTCTAGCAAGTTGACTGTGCCACACAGCTTGGTGGCAGGAACAGATGTTGGTCTTTGACTTGGCTCCAGGTCTCATACTCCAGGTCCAGCAGGATCTGAGCAAGATTTGCAGGGTATGACCATGGGCTTTGCATGGGTGGGAAGGAGGAAAGGGCTTGAGCTCATTTCAGCAGGCAGTGATGCAGAGGATATGACATTTCCCAGGGCTAATGCACTGCTGGAATAAATGGCCTGGCTTAGCAGAGTTAATGTCACTCGTTGACCCCAGTGCTGGCTGACAGGGAACATAGTCTTGAGAGTAAAAGCTGCTCCTGCCTGTGGGGACAGCTTCAGTCTAGACGTTCAGCTTCCAAGGAGAGCCACAAAAGAGCTGTAAGAGAGATCTCCTCTTGGAACAAACAAGTTCAGTTGTGTCTTAAAACCCAAAGAATTATTCATTTGAATGTGTTGCTGTGAAAGAACATCTCTGCTTGTGCTTGAGGATAAATATTACTTTAAAAAGTCGTAGTCTCATTCTTCGGAACTCACCTCAGTCAAGGTTCTCCATGTGTCAGACAAGAGACCTTCATAACCTGTATAAAATCACAGGATCAGAGAGTTGTTAAGGGTGGATCGTCAAGTGCAACCTTCTACCCAACATCTCCACATGACCACTAAACTGTGTTCAAAAGGTACACATCTACTCAACAAGGCTGGTGAGGGAGCAGGAGCACAGCCCTACGAGGAGAGGCTGAGGGAGCTGGAGTTGTTCAGCCTGGAGGAGAGGAGGCTCAGGGGAGACCTCATTGTTCTCTACAACTACCAGAAGGAAGGTTGTAGCCAGGCAGGTGTTGGTCTCTTCTCCCAGGAATCCAGTGACAGAAGAAGAGGGGACAGCCTCAAGTTGAGGCAGGGCAGGTTCAGGCTGGATGTTAGGAAGAAGTTCTTCAGAGAAAGAGTGATTGGCATTGGAATGGGGGAGGTGGTGGAGTCACCGTCCCTGGAGGCATTTAAGAGGAAGCTGGATGAGGCACTTAGAGATATGGTTTAGTTAAACTAGAAGGTGTTAGGCTATAGGTTGTACTCAATGATCTTGAAGGTCTTTTCCAACCTGGCTAATTCTGTGATCCATTAAGGTTGGATCATCATGTCCAGCCTTCTACTCAGCAACTCCATGATCACTAAACCGTGTTCCAAAGTGCCGCATCTACTTGATGGTACAAGCTTAATGAGAACACCTCCAACCTTTATGGTAGGTTAGGAACTTCTCCCCACCCCCTCGCCCCACTACTGAAATTTACCAGACTAGTGTAGACAGCCTGGGAGTAAGATGAAGCTATATTTGCAGTGCAGCAAAATTTACAAGCATATATATATA
>VWZI01016186.1:76156-133467 GCA_013396835.1 Psilopogon haemacephalus | reverse complement strand
AATCATAGAATCATAGAATGGTCTAGGTTGGAAGAGACCTCAAAGATCATCCAGTTCCAACCCCCCGCCATAGGCAGGGACACCTCCCACTAGATCAGGACGCTCAAGGCCTCATCCAGCCTGGCCTTGAACACATCCAGGGAGGGAGCAGACACAACCTCCCTGGGCAACCTGTGCCAGTGCCTCACCACCCTCACTGTGAAGAATTTCTTCCTAACATCCCGTTCAAATCTCCCCTCTGCCAGTTTGAACCCATTCCCCCTCGTCCTGTCATTACAAGACCTTGTGAACAGTCCCTCCCCAGCCCTCCTCTAGGCCCCCCTCAGATACTGGTAGGCTGCTATAAGGTCTCCCCGAAGCCTTCTCTTCTCCAGGCTGAAAAGCCCCAACTCTCTCAGCCTGTCCTCATAGCAGAGGTGCTCCAGCCCTCTGATCATCTTCGTGGCCCTCATCTTCTTCCTCAGCCTAGCCTAAGGATGGAGTGGAACTGCCAAGACCTGCAGGATGAAATCACCACAGCTCAGCAGGTTAGCCAGCAAAGAATGCTGCCGAACACTTCTCCAAAGACAAGTTAAGAATCCAATAAAACTGATGTTGAGCTAATTCCACGTTGCAGCACAAACAACACGTGGAACAACCTAATCCTCTTACACCAGGGAGCAGGCTCCAGAAGCAGTATTTAATAAGATTAAACACTGTGGGTCATGAAAATTAATTTACACAATTGTCATGGTTTAACAAACTATCTACAGAGTGGGACAAACCTGTCTGTGGGAGAGGCAAAGCCAGGTAGAAGCCCTGTCCCAGCACAGGTTAGAATCACAGAATGGTTCGAATTGGAAGGGACCTTGAACAGCATCTGGTTTCAAGCACCCTGCCATGGGCAGGGACACCTTCCACTAGCCCAGGTTGCTCAAGATCTCATCCACTCTGGCTTTGAACACCTCCAGGGAGGGGGCATCCATAACCTCCTTGAGCAACCTGTTCCAATGTCTCACCTCCCTCACTGTAAAAAATTCTTCCTAATTTCCAATGGTTCAAAGCCATTCCCTCTTGTTCTATCACTGCAAACCCTTATGAAAAGTCCCTTCCTGTCTTTCTTGTAGCTCCTTTCAGGTACTGCAAAGCTACCAGAAGGTATCCCCAGAACCTTCTCTTCTACAGGCTGACCAGTCCCAATTCTCTCAGTCTGGCCTTACAGCAGAGGGCTTCCAGTCTTCCCAGCATTGCTGTGTCCTCCTCTGGCCTTGCTTCAACAGGTCCATGTCTCTGCTGTGCTGAGGACTCTCAGCAGAGTGGAGCAGAGGGGCACAATTCCCTCCATTGATCTACTGGCCACAAGTCCCAAGTATTTTTTCAATTTTCCACCTTACCTCAACTTATTAAATTTATGAGATCCCTCTCATAAATCTTCTCTTTTCCAGACCAAAAAAAAAAAAAAAAAGAAAGCCCAAATTCTCCCATTCTTTCCTCCTAACAGACATATTCCAGTCCGCTCAGCCTCTTTGCAGCCCTTTGCTGCACCCACTCCAGCAATTCCCTGTCTTCTTGAGTCAGGGAGCCCAGAACAGGGCCCAGCAGATGTGGCCTCACCAGGGCAGAGCAGAGGGGGAAAACCTCCCTTGTCCTGCTGGCCACAGTCTTCTTCATGCATCCCAGGATGCCATTGGCGTTTTTGGCCACTAGGGCACATGGATGGCTCATTGTCATCCTGTTGCCCACCATGACACCCAGGTCCTTTTCTGTACCTTCTCCAGCAATCTCTTTGATAAATCTTCTCACCACCAAGTTTTCCTGTGTTGAGACAACCCCATGAAGGGGTTGAGGAAATCATCTCAAGGCTCATTGGTTGGTATTCCAGAGCGCTTCGCAGGAGCCAGCTCAGCGTCCCCATTAGTCTTTAAAAATAGCATTAAAGGCAGTTTCAGCCTATTTAAATTACCTCTATTTTCATTTAAATGAGTTGCTAAATAACAACTTCTCGCCCATCATGACGCCGTGGTTACGGAAATGCTACACAAACACTTCAAACAAAACAAATTAAGGGACCTGGGAATCATTTGGGCAGAGCAGGGGATGTAATTTTTAGGTTAAAAAAAAAATATATATATATANTACATATATAAACAGAATGACGACAAGTCATCAAAAATATGATCATAAAGCAGCCAAAATCTAGTCTGCAAAAGGGATGGAACATATGGAACACCTCATTTGACTCTTGTGAGGTTTTATTTATAAGAGAAGAGATTCAATTTCTCCCTGTACTTAACTGGAAAAGGACAAACTGCCTTTCTGCTGGGCTGTTTTACCTAGAGAAGAGGAGGCTGAGGAGAGACATCATTGCTCCTGAAACAAAGTGAAATTTAGGGTGCTGAAAATGAATAAGGTGAATATGAAGCAGCTGTCAGAGCTCAGATCTGGGGTGGCCACCAGATGAATGTCAGAGGATCTCCATGGAACCCTCTGCCTTCCCAAAGGGAAGGGAAATTGAAGAAGGGAGAGAGACTGATGGGGTGGGAAAGAAACTCAACCAGTTGGGATGGAAAGAAGGAAGATGACATGGAATAGACGCAGAGACACAAACCAGTGTGGAACCAAAGCTTTGATAGTAATGATGGCACCACTGGTACCACTGCTGCTGGGGGCAGGCACTGGGCAAGTCCCAAACTGGACTCAACAGCAGATAGGAACCAAAGTCAAAAGCTGGATTCTGGAACTGAATTCAGGAACACAAGGATAGGGATAGAAGGCAGAAGGGACAGAGTCCTCCTGGTACAATATCCAGTGGAGAAGAGGCTTGGCCCTGCTTATCCTGGAGATGCCATCCATAGACTGCAATCCCTTGTTTGGCTGTTGAGAGTCTCCTGCCCTGGCAACTCCTCCCTGCAGCTGCAGCCCAAGGTGGGGTGCACTTTGCTGGCTCATAGTGAATATCAACATCAGGACTCCCAGGTCCTTTCTGGTCCCCCCAGAACATCCTGCTCAACTTGCAGCTCCAATTAAACAGAAAAGTACAACCTTAAATCTAGAATGTTTTCTAAAACCAGAAGGATTTGGGTCTTTTGGCTGAAATATTTCCAAGGCAGTAAATACATCTTCTGTAAACAGCAAGAGGAGGAAGTTCTCTCAATGCAGGTAATTTGCATGTAAATTTGCCTTCTGGAAACACCTAGCTGCAAGTAGACGTAGGGAAATAATTCAGTGTGTGCTTTTGGTGTTTAAACCAGGCAGCAAATCATAGGCATTTCATTCAACAGTACCACAAAAGAACCCTACACAAGTAACTAACAGGGAGCCCAACCTCTCCTTCATCAACCCAGATAAATGTTAGGGAGAAATATGGGATAATCCCTCAAAATTAAAAAAAAAAAAAAAAAAGGGGGACAGCTAACAAGGTGAGCTGGACAAACACCACTGACAAAAGCAACCAATAACTGAGGTTCTCCTCCCCTTCCTACTCTACCCTAGTGAGGCCACATCTGGAGTGCTGGGTCCAGTTCTGGGCTCTCAGGTTCAAGAAAGACAGGGACTTCCTGAAGGGCGTACAGAAAAGGGCTACAAAGATGCTGGGGCAGGGCTGGAACATCTCTGTGATGAGGAAGGACTGAGAGAATTGGGATATTTTTGGCTGGAAAACAGCAGCTTGACAATGGAATCTCATCAATGCTGATCAATACTGCCAGGATGGGTGTCAGGAGGATGGGGCCAAGCTTTTTCCAGTGGTGTCCAGTGACAGGACAAGGGTCAATGGTCACAAACTGGAACATGAGAAGTTCCATCTAAACACAAGAAGAAACTTCTTTAATTTAAGGGTCACAGATTCCTGTAGGAGGCTGCTCAGAAAGATGATGGATTCTCTATCTCTGGAGAAATTCCAGACCTATCTGGATGTATTCCTCTGTGCCCTTCTCCAGGTGAACCTTCTCCTTGGCAGGGGAATTGGATTGGATGATCTCCAGAAGTGCCTTCCAACCCCTGCCATTTTGTGATTCTGTAAAGGAGAGGAAAAATATGGTTTAGAGTTGTGCACAATAAAGGCTGCTGTGTGCCTACAAGAAAATGAGATATAAAATGCAAATCAACTTGAAAAAAAAAAAGATAAATTTCAACAATAAATATACACTGACATGCATATAAATGTGTGTGTGTGTGTATATATATATATATATATAGCACACAGCAAGTCTACAAGTTATAAAACTCCTGTATGCTACAGAAAGAAAAAATATTTAGTTTTTTTTTAAACCTCAGGTCAAGACAACACTCAAAATTCATACTCAGATATTATCCCTTACATTTATGGAAGATGAGAGTGAAAAAGAAAACGAGAGATAATTCAATTATTGAGATTACATCTAACACAAACCCAACAAAAGCCACCCAAAAGCCTCCCAAAAACCCCACAAGAAACCACCCAAAATCTAACAGCAGTTCTCTCAAGTTCCTCCCTAAACTTCCCAAAACAAAACACCCCAAACCCACCCAAAGCCAATCAAAACCATACAACAAACACAACACAAAACATCACAAAAACCCCCCCATACAACAACAAAACAAACAAAAAAGAAATCCAACACAAAACCCACCCAAAACAAACCAAAATAATTTAAAAAAAACAAAACCAACCAACCAACCAACAAACTAAAACCCCCAAAACCAGAACAGGCAACAAGATCTTCATATTCTGTTTTTCTCAACTTCATACAACAATGCTCCTACAGAATCCCAGCATGGTGAGGATGGAAGAGCTCTCTGGAAATCATAAAATCATTAAGGTTGGGAAAGACCTCTAAGATCATCAAGTCTAATCTTCTACCAAACATGATCAATAGACGATGTCCTAAAGTGCCATGTCCACAGGTTTCTTGACCATCTCCAGGGATGGTGACTTCACCACCACCTCCCTGGGCAGCCTGGGAGGTTTCAATGCCTGACCACTTTTGCAGCAAAGAAATTTTTCCAAACCTCCAACCTAAACCTTCCCTAGCACAATTTCAGGCTATTTCCTCTCATTCTGTTGTTAGTTAGTTAGTTAGTTGAAAGATGAGTCCAACAACAGCCTCACTCCACCTCCTTTCAGGGATCTGTAGAGACCAATAAGGTTTCCTCTTAGCTCCTCTTTGTCAGACTTAACGATCCTAGCTCTCTCAGCCTCTCCTCCAAACCCCTCACCAGATTCATGCCTTTTGTGCCACCCCTCCTGCCAAAGCAGGGGCACCCACAGCACATTGACCAGGATCACAATGACCAGGTGAGTTTGGAATCTCTCCAGAGAAGGAGACTCCACAACCTCTCTGGACAGCCTGCTCCAGAGCTCCAGCCCCCCCTCAGCAATTCTTAGTCTACACCTTTTTTTTTTTTTTTTTCCTCCCTTGCAAGTGTCAAATCTACTCCTGAGCAGAGCAGAAGATGGAGAAGCAGCCTCAACAGGGGCTTGGAGGCCTTGATGCAGGCAAGGCTCAAGTGTCTTCCTGAAGCAAGAGAACCAAAATCTGCATTTCTGTGGTGAAATAAGTGATGTTGTCTTCATGGTTACAATTCCAGGAGAAGTACAATGTGCCACACTTTACCCCAGCTATTGTGACCCAGCAAACTGACCATGGATCACAGCACATCAGGGATCAGCAGATGGAAAGAGCAGCTCTGTGGACCAGCGACATGGCAAAGCTGCTCCTGAGAGCAAGGTTGAAAGCAGCTCAGTGTTTCCCAGTGATGCAATGAATTATCCTGACAAGAGAGCTGGAAATGCCATAAGTAAAGTGGATTTTATCAGCTTGCACCAATCTCTGGGGGTTAGTATTGTTTGTTTCCAGCAGCAAGTAGAATTCAGCGGTGGCGTGGACTTGTACTGCTCAGAAAAAAACATGGAGCAAGGAGATGCTACATGAAGGATTTGCTGATGAATTAATAGATCCACTTGCTTGCCATGCTTGAAGGAGCTCAGAGCCAGGCCCCGTCTTGGTCCTCAGCTTAATGAATTCTGACAGCAGAACAACAGAAGCCATTGCTTCAACGCATGGAATCTTTCATTTCCAAGGAACCCAGAATCTCAGCCTGGTGGGAGTTAGAAAGGACCTCTGGAGACCATCTGGACTCCCATCAGCTCAGTGATAGTGTCCTTTCACTAGGCAAGGTCCTATCACTAGGAGAGATATCATGAAAGCATATGTCTTGCAGTTGCTACCATTGACATCAAATTCACTGAATCCCAGAACAGTGGGGTTGGAGCTGACCTCTGGACATTATCCAGGCCAACCTCCCTGATAAAGCAGGGGCACTCACAGGGGCACCTGGACAGCAGCTTGCCCAGGATCACAATGCCCATGTGGGTTTGGAATCTCTCCAGAAGAGACTCCACAACCTCTCTGGGCAGCCTGCTGCAGGGCTCCAGCACCCTCATAACAAAGAAGTTTCTCCTCCTGTTCAGATGGAACTTCCTGGGTTCCAGTTGGTGCTCATTGCCCCTTGTCCTGTCACTGGGAACCACTGAAAAGACTTTAGCCCCCATCTTCTTGTCCTCCACACCCAGGTCTCTCAGTTGTTCCTCCTCACAGAGATGCTGCAGGCCCCTTAACATCTTTGGACCCACCGCTGGACTATCTCTGGTAGTTCCCTGCCTCTCTAGAGCTGGGAAGCCCAAAACTGGACCCAGGACTCTAGCTGTGGCCTCACTAGGGCAGAGTAGAGGTGGAGGAGGACTTCCTTCAACCTGCTGTCCACACTCTTCTTCATGCAGCCCAAGAGATCATTACCCTTCCTGGCCATGAGGGCACACTGCTGTCTTGTGGGGAATTATCCCACAGCACTCCCAGGTTCTTCTCTGTCAGAGCTTCTCCCCAGCAGGTCACTCCTCACCTGTACTGATCCAGGGGGTTGCTGCTTCAAAGATGCAGGACTTCATACTTGCCCTTGCTGAACTTGATGAGGTTCTTCTCCATGCAACTCTTCAATGTAACCCAAGACAAATAAAAAGAAATAATTCTGATTCTCTTTACCAGCAATAGGTCATTTCCTCACTGCAGAGCTCTGGATATTCCTCATCTCCTGTTCAGCTGCAGACTCAAATAGATACTTTGCTCTTAATCACTTTGCAAACCGTTCAATATCTGAAAGTGAAGGATGTGGTCCTCAGCCCTGTGCTAAATTTCTTGACTCCACTGTCCTGCTGGAACTGGTGGAATGGTTATAATTAGGTTGTACAAGCACGTGAACCTTCATCTGCTGGGGGTTGGTTGTAAAGCAGCTTTCTTCTGCATTTGGAAAGAAGCAGAAACTATAATGCACCACAAAAATTGTGTGGTAGGCTTCCATCTGCACTGCTCAGGAAGACAAGAAAAAAAAACAAACCAAAAAAAAAAGGATGTAATTGTGCTATTTTTAAAAAATTTCAAATCCCAGGTTCAGTTTTGGGCTCCTCACTCTGAGAAGGAAGTTTAAGGGGCTGGAGCAGGTCCAGAGAAGGGCAACAAAGCTGGTGAGGGGTCTGGACAACAGGTGTGGTGAGGAGCAGCTGAGGGAGCTGGGGTAGTTTAGCCTAGAGGGGAGATCTTCTGGCTCTGTACAACCCCCTGAAAGGCTGGACCCAGGTGAGGGTTGGTCTCTTCTCCCAAGAAACAAGTGATGGGACAAGTGCAAATGGCCTTAGGTTGCACCAGGGGAGGTTTAGTTTAGATATTATGAAATTTTTTTTTCCCCAAAAAAGGTGGTCAAGGCCTGGGACAGGCTGCCCAGGGGCGTTGTGGAGTCTCCCTTTCTGATGATATTCTAAACCTGCCTGGATATGTTCCTGTGTGATCTGGTATAGGTGATCCTGCTCTGGCAGGCGGATTGGGCTGGATAAGCTTTTGAGGTCCCTTCCAACCCCTGATATTCTGTGATTCTGTGATGAACTTAGAGGTCCTTTTCTTAGAGAGTCTGTTTCCTGCTATTTTCTGCTGTAGCACCAATGCAGGCAGAGACATTCAGTCATTTCCAATCCAGAGGATTCCTGCCCCAGTCCCACACCTGCACCAGCTGTTACTGGTGGCACATCCAAGTGGGACTTTCTGCTCCAATATTTGAGCTGCTCTACCAGGACCTTGGACTGCTCATGCACTTACACAAGATCAGAAAATGTCCAACAGCCTTCAGGTCTTCTGGAACTGCTACAAAAATTGGTGGTGGGAAAGGTCTTCCCCTGGGAACACAAGCAAGACCAATGTCACCTAAAGTGGAGTCTCTCCAAGTCATTCCTCTGAGGCTGAGCATGGGTAATGGCAGTGGTGGCTGGTGACAGCAAACATGCCAAGCCCAAGACCTTCATGGCAACACAAGGGTGAAGGTATCTCTGCTCCTACCTCCAAAGGTCCCACCAGATCATGCACATCTCAGCCACCTCAAACCTCTACTGCTTTCTGAGCCCTGAAGGAGAAAGCAATTTCAAGGTGACTCTTGGCTGGTGCTATGCTCAGCAGTGGCATTAAAGCTTGCTGTGGAGAAAGCCCTCAAAGATCAACCTTTTAAAGCTTCTGTGGAGCTCCTCATGATTTCAAAACTGACAATTTCTTCTCAAGTAGGTAATTTATAATCCCCATTTAGAGGGGGGTGTTCATTATGTCATGTTTTTAAACTGTTCTCAGCTCTTTCTGAACTAAGAAGCCAACATTTGGTGTTGGGTTGAGCCATCTGTTAGCACACATGTGATTTCAAACTTCTCCCTCTTGCCTCCCATGAGCAGAGACTCCACCCCATATATGATTCAGCGAGCTCCACCACACAAACCTTCACTTCCATCTTTCCAGCTCTCCATACAGATTTTCTGCTAGGTGCTGATGAACTGGATGAATTTCTCTCAGAAGGATGACAAAACTTTGACATAGGCTTAGGACATGTAAACGTTGAAGGTTTCTGTGATTCTCTTGCAGTTCTACCCACAGAAAGTCATGCAGATATCACAGAATGGTGAGGGCTGGAAGGGACCTCTGGAGATCATCTGGTTCAAAGCCCCTGCTAAAGCAGGGTCACCTGGATCAGGTTGCACAGGACTGTGCCCAGGTGGGTTTTGAAAGCATCCAGAGAAGGAGACTCCACAACTTTTCTTGGCGGCCTGGTGTCAGTTTTCTGTACACAGAATCACACTTGTTGGTGAGAGTTGGAAGCATCTAATCCAACCTCCCTGCTAGAGTGGGGTCACCAAGGTCAGGTTGGATGAGCCTCTGAGCCTGTGCTGGAGTAGTTTTTTTCTTGTAAACATTTCTCTCCTGGTGAAAAGAGAAGTGGATGTTGTGTACCTTGACTTCAGTAAGGCTTTTGACATTATCTTCCATAACATCCTCTTGTGGCCAGCAGGTGAAGAGAGGTTCTCCTCCACCTCTACTCTGACCTGGTGAGACCAGATCTGGAGTATTGTGTTCTGGCCTTCCCATTTCAAGAGGGACAGGGGACTACTGGAAAGAGTATGCAGGAGGCTACAAGGATGCTGAAGGGACTGAAGCGCCTGTCTGATGAGGAAAGGTTGAGAGACCTGAGGCTCTTGAGCATGGAGAAGAGCAGCTGAGAAAAAAATGTATTAATGTTTACAAATATCTGAAGGGTTGAGGGCAAGAAGAAGGAGCCAGGCTCTTTTCAGCTGTGTCCCGTGACAGGACAAGGGGCAATAGATACAAACTCTAACCCAGGATGTTCCACTTGAAGACATGGAGAAATTTCTTTGGTGTAGGAGTGCTGGAGCCCTGGAACAGGCTACCCACAGAGGTTGTGGAATCTCCTTCTCTGGAGACTTTCAAGACCCATCTGAATGTGTGACCTGCCCTAGGTAACCCTTGTTTGGCAGGGGCTTGGGCTCAGTGATCTCCAGAAGTCCCTTTCAACCCTTACATTCTGTCAATCTATGGTGCTCAGGATAAGCTTGCAGTTTACTGTGTGCTCTGCAGCTCATGAGCACCATCCCCCTCTTCCACTTTTGCCTCCTCAGCACTTAGCAGACACAGACGAGGTTTCAGTAAGCTGTGAAATGAGCTGTCACTCAACTGAGTTAAGCCTTGAAGAACGCCTGCCTACCAACACACGTTGCCATCAGCTTCCACAGAACAAAATCCCTGTCAAAAACAAAACGAAAAAAGGAAGGTCTTTCAGAAAACTTAATTGCAGAACAGATTCTTTGAGCCTAGGGATTTGGATTTTGCCTCTTCTTGCCAAAGAGGGGTATCCGTACAGTGTAGAAGACAAATCCTGTCTACTGATCCTAGCAGCAAATGCTAAGAAGAAGATGAGAAGGTTAAACCCTACTAAAAGGGTCCAGCTGATTTACCATGCTGCAAGTTTTTTATTATTAAATTACACTTTTCCTGACTGAATAAAATTAGGATGCTGAAGCACCTCAGAGCAGTGATCCTGATTAGTTGCATGTCCTGAGGGGTGTCTGAAGCATTCAGATAACCAGCATTTGGGATTACACTGAGTTTCTAGATGAATTTTGGATTCAGGGGGAAAAGCATATGAATTTCAGATCATCTACCAGTTGGATAACAAGGTTTCATAGCCAAGCCTTGGATATTCAAGGTTTGCCTACATTAAGGAGCTGCCCAAGAGCTGTTTTCTTGTGTAATACATCAACAAACGAAAGAAAGAGGGAGAAAGAATCTAATCACAGAATGGTTCAGTTTGGAAGGGACCTCCAAAGGTCATCTACTCCAACCACCAAAGTCCACTAAATCAGATTGCTCAGAGTCCTGTTGAGCCTGACCTTGAACATCTTCAAGGATGGAGCCTCCCTTATCTCCCTGGGCAACCTGTTTCAGTGTTCCACCATTCTCATGGTGCAGAGCTTGTTCCTAACATCCCCCTGATCATCTTTTTGGTCCTCTTCTGCACCTGCTACATCACATCCATGTCCTTCCTGTGCTGAGAGCTCCAGAGCTGGACATAGTACTCCAGGTGAGGCCTGACCAGAGCAGAGCAGAGCAGAGTGGCAGAATCACCTCTCTCAGCCTGCTGACCACACTTGTTTTGATGCAGCCCAGGATGCCATTGGGCCTCTGGGCTGCAAGTGCACACTTCTGACTCATATTCAGCTTCTCACCCACCAGCACCCCCAAGTCCTTTTCTGCAGAGCTGCTTTCTATCACCTCATCCCCCAGCCTCTATAGATAGTGAGGATTATTCCAGCCCAGGTTCACCTGGACCCACCTCTCCAGCTCATCCACATCCTTCTGAGTGACATCTCATCCCTCTGGCATATTGACAACACCACTCAGCTTAGTGTCATCTTCAAACTTGCTCGTGGTGCACTCATAAGCAAAAGGGAAACCCATAATGATGTTAACTTTGCTTGTAATTGACCTGCTGAGTGAAAGTGCTCTCTTCTGGAAAAAGTGGTGGTGAGGAAATTTCGTAAGGAAGATGCTGTACTGCTTTATGTCTTGCATGTTCCCACGCTCAGGCATTGGAATAGGTTACTCAGGGAAGTGGTGAAATCACCATCTCTGGAGGTGTTTGAGAAACACATGGACATGGCACTTTGGGACATGGTTTGATGGCTATGGTGGTCTTAGGTCAATGGTTGGATTCAACGCCCTTGGAGATCTTTTCCAATTAAAACAATTCTATGATTCTAAGTGCAGTAAGACTTTCAGAAGGATCTGAAATCAAGGACCAACTAGACTTCATGGAGCTCCACTTGGGGATAGATGAAGAAGTGCCAGAGCTTATAGATGAGAACTCAAGGGAAGGCAAAGGAAAGAGACATCATAGTGGGGGTCTCCTACAGGCCACCTGACCAGGAGGACCAAGTGGACGAGGTTCTCTACAAAAAGATAGGAGAAGCTTCACATTCACAAGCCCTGGTCCTCACGAGAGATTTCAACCACCCAGGTATCTTCTGGAGAGAGAACACAGAAGGGCACCAGCAACCCAAGTTGCTGGTTCCTGGAGTGCATTGATGATGACTCCATTAAATGGTCGTAAAGGCTCAGCCATGTTCTACTCTGCTCTCAGGAAATTACACCTAGAGTGCTGATATACTATCTCTTATTTAGATGCTCTCACCTCTCACCATCAAGCAAATGTGTCATCTTCACCCTAGTCATTTCTTTTCACTCCATCACAAGAGCAAAGGTCTTGTAGAGCAGGTGAGATGTCTCCTTGCACTGTCAGGCAGTGCTGGAGCACACACCCAGTTCTGAACACTCATGCTGGAGCCTGCACTTAACCAGCAGGAGAAGTTGATTTAAAATAGGACAAAATTAATTTCTCATTAGAAAAATAGATGAGGTGTTTAAAATCTGGAGTAATTAGAGTTACACAGGATAGAGGCTGAGCTGGTTTAACTGCAAAAATCAACCCATCAGTAAGTGAAGCCCCATATACCTGTTTGGTCTGCTGACAGCTGCCCATGGACCAGCCAGATGGGAAGAGACAGATGCCACAAAGCCACATAACCTCACCTGTAGGCAGTGGGGAATACCACAAGGAAAGAAAAGCTGTCAGCTAATGAAACACCAAAACTTCCAGGAATGCCCACATGAAGTGATCAAAAGGAACCATTCAGACAAAATCCCTGTCCACTGAAGAAGCACCAATAAAGAGGAGGTAACCCTCAGCACCAGTACAGGTGAGGAGGTGACCTGCTGGAAGGCAGCTATACAGAGAAGGACCTGGAAATGCTGTGGAGACAACAACTTCCCCAAGAGCCAGCAATGTGCCCTCATGGCCAAGAAGGTCAATGGTCTCCTGGGGAACATGAAGAAGAGTGTGACCAGGAGGTCAAGGGAGGTTCTTCTTCCCCTCTACTCTGCCCTACTGAGGGTACAGCTGTAGTACTGGGTCCAGTTCTGGGCTCCCCAGTTAAAGAGATATAGGAAACTACTGGAGAGATTCCAGGGGAGACTCCAAAGATGCTAAGGGTCCTGGAGCATCTCTGTGAGGAGGAAAGGCTGAGAGATGTGAGGCTGTTGAGGATGGAGAAGAGCAGCCCAAGAGGGGTTCTTCTCAATGCTCAGTAATAGTTGAAGGACCTGTGGGGAACAAGAAGATGGGGCTGGGCCCAATCCCAAAGTTTGAACCCATTCTTGCAAACTGTCAGCAAAATGAACATTTTGAAGTCAGAGCAACAAGTTGAATTTGGTCAGGCAGGTGGACAACTACTTCTCTACATCCCCAAAATGATGAAGACAGGACCACATGAGCCCTTTCTTGTACCTTAGAAAACTCTCCCTGCCAAGGTGCCTACTGATAAAATTTGCCTTCTAGACTGGATTACCTGGAACATGACTTCTTGGTGAGTCCAGCTGGAGATATTTTATCAAACAAGAACATTACCTCTACCCCTCATAAATCCAAGCTGCTGCTGTTCTGCTGGCAGCTGCGACACCACCAGCACTGATGAACCACAAGCCAAAGCAAGCACAAAGATCTCAGCCTAGAGGGACTAAGTTGCTGTAGGATTAGTCCTAAAGAGGGCTCCTTCTTCGCCTCTCCAGCTCTGCACAGAGCAGACGTGGGGCAATGCTTCATGGAGAGAGGGAACACAGGAGAGAGGTCTACTACCCATTACAGGCAGGCAAACACCATCCAGAAGAAAGAAGAGTTCTAGGCTTCTTGTTCAAAAATTGGAATGATAAGGAGGCCTGAGCAAGAAGAGTTTGGTGGATTCAGCTACAATTACCACACCACTGTGATGTCACCGTGTGTGACAGAGAGGGCAGAGCCCCAGCTATCACGGAAAGGTTTTGTGTTCTTTGAGGCTCTATTTTGATGGTCTCATCTCAACAGATTAAGGCTCTTTTTCATAGAGTCAAAGAAAGTTTGGGTTGGAAGGGACCTTTAAAGATTATCCATCTGCCCTGGAGTCAGCAGGGACATCTGTAACTAGAGCAGTTTGCTCAGAGCCCCAAATAACCTGACCTGGAATGCTCCCAGGGATAAGGTATCTCCCACTTCTCTGGGCAACATAGGCCAGGCTCTCACCTCGCTCAGGGTCAGATGCTCCTCTCCAGTCTGAACCTCCCTCTTTGAGTTCAAACCATCATCTCTTGTTATGTCACAACAGGCCTTGCTCAAAAGTGTGTTCCCAGCTTTCTTGGAGATCTTCTTTAATCCCCAAAAGGCCACCAGAACGTCTCCTGCAGCTTTCTCTTCTCCAGGCTGAACATCTTTCCAATCATTTAAGGTAAAATTAAGGTAAAAGCAGACAGAGCTACAAGTACAGGAGGTGAGAAAAAAAAAAAAAAAGTTAGATTTATATAACAGCAGTGCTGCACCTCCCCAAAATAACAGCCTGTTACTGCTTCCACCAAATGTGCTCCTGGCAAAGGGCATCAGAGTGCCTGCAAGGGGAGGTTCTCCACTTGGCCCACAGAGCCACAAGACTGCAGGCTGGCACGGGCTGCTCAGTCAACACTACAAGAGAAAATTGAACACTACCAAAAAATCCTAGAGGTGTTTGGGTTGGAAAAGCCCTCTAAGATCATCAAGTTCAACCTTCAACCCAACACCACCATGGACATTAAACCGTGTCCCAAAGTGCCATGCCCACAGGTGTCTTGAACACCTCCAGGGACCAGGACTCTGCCACCTCTCTGGGCATCCTGTTCCGTGGAATTGAAAGACACAAAGAAGGAGATTTTGAAGAAGCTGACTTGAGATATGCTAGCTGACTCTGACACCACCTCAAACATCTACCCTTCATTGGTAAATAAATCTTCTCCTTCTGGAAATAGGAATTTTGGGATGGAAACTTCTGCTATGAGGATAAGCTGAGGGAGCTGGGGTTCTTGAGCTTGGAGAAGAGAAGGGAACCTTATAGCTGCCTTCCTACAGGAAGGCTGAAAAGGGATTTTCATAAGGGTGTCTAGCAACAGATTGGATGAGGTCTTGAGCAGCTGAGCTTAGTTGAGAGATGTCTCTGCCTGTAGCTAGGAGGTTGGAGTTGATGAACTCTGAAGTCCCTTCCAGCCTAAGCCATTCTATGATTCTGTGTCTTGTACTATTATTTCCACCCACCTCACTGCCTAATGCAGAGCCAGCAAGAGCACAGCCAGACCTGCAAGACTCAAATGCTGCCAGGAATAGGCTGATCCAGAGCAGGCTCAGCACTATCTGTGTGGGTACATTTGTGGCAGGCCCTGTGGTGCTACAGACAATATGAAATCCCAGCTCTTAAATGCCCATGACATCAATAGTGCCTGGGATTCATCATGAATCATGGAAATTTTGAGGTTGCAAAACACCTCCAAGATTGAGTCCAATCATTTACTCAGCACTGTCAGGTCACCACCAAACCGTATCACTCAGCACCACATCTTCATAGCTTTGAAACCTCTTCAGGGATGGGGACTCCATCACTGTCCTGGGTAGCCTGGGCCAGGTCTTCACAACCCTCAAGAGGAAGAAACTGTTCCTGATATCTCCCTTTGGATAACCTGAGGTCATTTTCTCTTGTCCTAATGCTTGTTACTATGGAGAAATTCTAACTTCTATCTGGCTTCAAGCTCCTTTCAGAGAGATGTAGAGAGCCAGAAGGTCTCCACTCCACTGTCCTCAGCTGCTCCTCATTAGACCTGTTCTCCAGATGCTTCAGCTACTCTTCTCTGGACCTGCTGTGGCCCCTCAATGTCCTTTTTGGAGTGGGAAACCCAAAACTGAACCCCGGACTAAAGGTGTGGCCTCACCACTGCCCAGTCCAAGGAGAAAATCCCTGTCCTGGTCCTGCTGCCCACACTATTGCTATCCAAGCCAGGATGCTGGTGGCTTTCTTGGCCACCTGATCACACTGCTGACTCACCTTCATTTGCTATCAACCAACACCCCCACCTCCTTTTTTTACCAGGCAGTTTCCAGCCACTCTGCCCCAAGCCCAGAGCATTCATAGGGTTATTGTGACCCAAGTGCAAGACCCTGCATTTGGCCTTGTCGAGCTTCATCCCACTGGCCTAAACCCAGCCAGCCAGCCTGTCCTGACATTTTATGGCAGAAAATATAGATGGAACCAACTCCCAGTAAATTTTTCAGTAGAAATGGATTTCTGTATCTGCCTTGAGATGAGATCTGGACAGCAATATCTGCTGTCAGAAGTAGTCAGTGTCTCCCTCAGGAGACTGCATGCTCTGCACACTGTTCTTCAAGACCTATCCCTTGGGATGCCCCCAGGCTTGAGGGATTTCCAGCTGGACCCCAGCCTTACCCTGCTGCTGCTGCTGCTGGAACAGCAGGATAATTTTAGCTCAGATTGCAGGATATAAAAGTCAGGATAAAATACTGCTGCTGAGGAGGAAACAGAGATGTGAGTTAACATTATGTAGGGAGCAAAAAGGAAGGAAAGGAAGCAAAATCAGAGGAGGTGTGAATGAATGGAAACCGGGGTTGTTTAGTCTGGAGAAGAGGAGGCTGAGGGGAGAACTTACTGCTCTCTACAACTCCCTGAAAGGAAGTTGGAGTGAGGCGGGTGGTGGTCTCATTTCCTTACTATCAGGTGATAGGAGAGGAAATGGCCTAAAATTGTACCCGGGGGGGTTTAGGTTGGAGAGTAGAAACAATTTATTCCCTGCAAGAGTGGTGAGGCATTAGAATAGGCTGAGCAGGGAGGTGGTGGTGGAGTCACCGTCCCTGGATGTGTTCAAGAAATGTGTGGGCATAGCACTTTGGGACATGGTTTAGTGGCCCTGGTGATGTTAGGATGAAGACTGGCCTTGAAGATCTTAAAAGTCACATTGTGCCATGCAGCAAGCACTACATTTTCTGAGTCTCTTCTCCCAAGCAGCAAGAAGTGCAGTTCCAAGAGCCAGAGGAGTATTTAATATAGATCTTTCACATGTGGCCAACCTTCAGAATCCTAAAGAAGAGGAACTGCTCTGTAAGTAGTTCTGTATTTTGAGGAAAGGACGAGAGACCTGGGGCTATTTAGTCTGGAAGAAAAAGGAAAATGTTTACAGATATGTGAAGGATGGGTGTCAAGAAGAAGTGGTCAGGCTTTTTCCAGTACTGTTCTGTGATAGGATGATGGCTGAGGGATACAAACTGAAAAATACAGAATCACAGAATGGTAGGAATTGGAAGGGATTTCTGGACAGCACTGAGGCCAAACCCCCTCCCAAGGCAGGTTCACCTAGAGAAGGTCACAGAGAAATACATCCAGGTGAGTTTGGAATCTCTCCAGAGAAAGAGACTTGACCACATCTCTGGGCAGCCTGCTCCAGGGCTCCCTTACCCTTAAATTAAGGAAGTTCCTCCTCATGTTTAGATGGAACTTCTTATGTTCAGTTTTGTGCCCATTATCACCACTTGTCCTATCACTGGGCAGCACTGAAAAAAACCTGGTCCCAGCCTCCTGACACCCACCCTTTCAGTATTGATCAGCATTGATGAGATCTCCCCTCAGGCAACTCTTTTCCAGACTAAAAAGCCACAACTCTCTCACCCTTTCCTCATCAGAGATGTTTGAGTCTTCTCAGCATCTTTGTAGCCCTTTGCTGCATCCTCTCCAGCAAGTCCCTGTCCTTTCTGAACTGAGGAGCCTAGAACTGGAACACAGCATTCCAGATGTGGCCTCACCAGAGCAGAGGGAAAGAACCCAGGAATTTCCACCTCAACATGAGAAAAAAATTCTTCACTGAGAGAGTGCTGGAGCCCTGGAGCAGGCTGGCCAGAGGGATTGTGGAGTCATCTTCTCTGGAGAGACAAAACCTGTCTGGATGTGTTCCTGTGTAACCTGACCTAGGTGGTCCTGCTTTGGTAGGGGGGCTCGGACTTGATCTCTGGAGGTCAAAGAATGACACAGAAGCATCAGATTGGAAGGGATTCTCAAAAGTCATCTTGTCCAACACCCGTGTAGTTAGCAGGGACATCTGCAACTGACCATTCTATGGTTAGCCAAGGAGCATGCTCCTGGAGAAGAGAGGCAGGCCTGTTTTGCCAGCTGCTCCAACACTGAAGCATGGACCAGATCCAAGAAACTTACATTTATTACAAGTTTCCTGTAGTCTCAGACAGAAAAGCCCTCCAAGAAAAGGTAATTTAGGGCAGTCAGATGAATGTGTATTAAAAACTCATCGAGATACTTCAAAAGCCTGGATGGAAAAGCCAAAGTATAAATGAATCGCTTGAGGAAATATTATTTACACCTCATGTTTTCAGAGAGCAACAAAACATTGTTCTAAAATGATGTCTCTAACCCCTTCTGATAAACTGTGTAGCCATGGAATAAATTTGAAGGTAGATGCATGAAGGCTGTCAAAAGCTGCAGCATTGACTTACAGGATGGAAGAACAATATTTTGACTTCTCTTGAGCAACCTTTCAGGAAGTGAAGCTTTCTCTGCCTTAAATGTAGAAAGAAATGCCACATTAGTCACAGGGCTATTTCCCCACTACAACGGGAACATTACTTCCTAGTGACCTCCAAAAGGCCTCCATTTTTCAGTGTGGTTCGGAGCGAGCATGAAGTGAAAGCCACTGCCAGCCTGCTTGTGTCTAAGCAGCATTTCAAAAGGTGATCTTTTTCCTTCTGGGAAGCTGGAGGAGCCACTCACTGCAGGCACAGATTTACTTGGTTGCAGCATGGTATGGCTTGGAAGGGACCTCTGGACATCATCCAGTCCAAGCTCCCTGCTAAAACAGAAGGACCCAGCAGCAGCGGTTTGCCCAGCATCACAATGGACAAGCAGATCTGAAGTCTCTCTAGAGGAGGAAATTCCATAACCCCTCTGGGCAGCCTGCTTCAGGACTGCAGCACCCTCACACCAAACAAGTTTCTCTTCATATTCAGATGCAACCTCCTGGATTCCAGTTTGTACCTGCTGCCCCCTTGTCCTGTCACTGGGCACCACTGACAAGAGCCTGGCCCCATCTCCTTGTCCCCTACAGGTCCTTTAGCTGTTGATGAGCATTGATCAGATCCCCTCTCAGGCTACTCTTCTACAGACTTCAGAGTCCTATGTCTCTCAGCCTTTCCTTCTCACAGAGATGCTCCAGGCCCCTCAGCATCTTCATAGCCCTGATTGAAGATGGATTTGCTTTAGGATGGAACAAAACATCTCACGTGAAATTATTGTCTTCCACAGAAGCCGGTTCAGGAGACGATACAGAAATAAAGCAAAGCCAGATGCATCCATTATGTGATCACTTTGAAGAACAACAGCTTCAAAGACTATGAAAGGTCACTTGTTGCACAGCAGGAGAAGCCCACACTTCAGAGAGCACCTGGTCTGACAAGCCTCTATAATTAGAGGCCCTTTTCCTGCCTCAAGGTTTAAATTTCAGCTTCACTGAGGGTCTGCTCAAATCCCACACTAGTAAGAAACAAAAAGCAGAGAGGACCTGCCTGGAGAGACAGACATCATTCAGATACTTCCTGGCCAGGGACCAGGCTTCAGACTCTACAGAAGTATATACATGAAGTAGCCATGACCCAGACAACCATGGCATCTCCCTTTCCATCTCCCAAAGAGATGCCACGTTAGTCACAGGGACTAATGTCTCCCAAAGAGATGGAATGCTGTAAGAACTCTAAATATGGATGATTTGTTGTATCAGGATATTGAAATAAGTAAGCCATGGCAACAGGATACCTAAAAGGAAACAGAACGTCTAAAAGAGGGACAAGACACCTAATAAGGACAGAATATATCATATAAGAGTTATGAAAGGTCAAAAAGGGGAGGAGAAACGGTGTTGAGAAAAGCAGCGACTTCCATAAGAAGCCAATGGAAAATTGTTACATAAGGAGAACAACAAATTTATTTGCCAATAACCACAAACTGAGCACCGTGATTATGTAAGTGCAGGAACACCTGGCCTTTACCAATCAGCTATAGCCACCGGACGCGTGGACAACAGGTTTTGCCCCATCAGCATTTACCACATATGCATGACATCTTGTATGTATTAGGCTCAGGATGTATATAAGCCCACTCTAAGGCTAATAAAATTGAGAGAATTGGTTTGCATCAAACCGTCTCCCGTCTCCTGGTTCGTGGTGGAATGCCTCTCTACACAGGTAGAAGGCAGCAGCTCCATCAGTAGCTGTGTCAGACTTGAAACCTTTTAGACTCTGTTGGTTTGAGCTAATTGGAGAATTTGAGTGAGAAATTAGACTATTGCCTGAGAGAGAGAGAGTTAAACATACCGTNAGGGGGGATTTGGTTTCCCTCTCTTGGGGATTTTGGTCTCCAGGAGGGGTGTGGTGTCTGTATTCCTTTTTTACTGTATATTTCTGTAAATATCTGTTATATCTTGTAAATATTTGCTTGTATATTTGCATTGCTGTAAATATAAAGCTTCATTTATTAACTTCCAGTGTGTTTTTCTGAGTTTTAGCTGGGGTTTTAAAAGGTGGGGGGGCAGGTCACTGCAAACCCACTACATAGACCTATGTAGCAAAGGTCCACCAACACCCCAACAAAACATTGCAGCTGGAGGAGCCCAGGTTTGAAGGACTTGTGCAGCTATTAGGGTTAAATTTCTGGGTCTTGACTTCTGAAGGTTATTGATGCCCCGGCAGGGTTGGATTAGTGATTGGACTTGATGATCGTAAAGGTCTCTCATGACCACAATAACTCTAAGATTTGTTATGACACTAAATAAATAAAGGTACTTTCTACATGGGCCTGTAGTGATAGGATTAGAGGGAATGGACTGAAGCCCGAGGAGGGGAAATTTAGGCTGGATATTCAGAAGAAATTCTTTACAGTGGTGAGACACTGGAACAGGTTGCCCAGGGAGGTTGTGGAGGGCCCCTCCCTGGACGTGTTCCATGCCAGGTTGGATGAAGTCTTGAGCAACCAGGTCGAGTGGGAGATGTCCTTGCACATGCAAAGGCATTGGAACGGGATGATCTTTAAGGATCCTTACAACCCAAACTATTCTATGATTCTATGAATAAAGCTAGGTGGGGTTTGGGTGCAGGTTTTTATTGGGGGAGGGTTGGGGATTTGGGGGGGGGGGTTGTTTTTTGTTTTAGATCCTGAAGGGTTAATTTGGTGGGACATGGTTATCTTGTTTGTTAGACCTGATTTTTGAGACAAGACCTGGGGTACCTCAAGTTTTATTTTGTGTCCCTTCTGTGCTGAACTGGCTTCATCTGAGGGTGCAGCAGGCCTGAAAGCAGCATTTATTTCCATCTCCAGTCCATCACTGTCACATTCTCCCAAGCCCTTTCCTCAGTCTCCTTTTTGACAACCATGACATGTGATAACTATGGGCTGCATTGTCACTGCTTTGCAGTATGAGGTTGGAGACCCATTCCTTTCTGGAAGCTCACATCCATGCCCAACCATAACTTACTTGGTTTTCTCTTCCAGAAGAATAAATTCCACCTTACCTGGAAAGCATGAATCTTTCTCCTTCCTTCCCTTTTCATTTCTCACTTAAACAATTACCTCAAGCCATCCAGCTGAAGTTAATCTGGTTCAAGTGGGGGTGACCACACTCAACGCTTCTCAGAGTGATGTGATCAGCTGCACCAAATAGTTGAATTAGCATCTGATGAGCTGTGCTGGGGGAATTGAAACCTGTGTCTGCTTCTCAGCACATCCCTATTTCAGGCTCAGCAGCACTCTAGCTTCAGCCTCCATTTCTGGGTGGGTGGCTTGTGCAAGATTCAAGCACAACTTAGCTCAAGATTTTCTTTGGCAGGCAGTTTAGCAGCAATACTGAGACTAGGTTTTCAATTAAGTCTTCGATGAGAACAGGCTTTCACCCTTCCTTCCTAGCCTGGTAGATTTAGGCTGGACATTAGGAGGAAATTCTTTCTAATGAAAGTGGTGAAACACTGGAACAGATTACCTAGAGATGTGGTGAAGGCCTCATCCCATTTAGACATTCAAGGGATGTCTTGATGGGGCCCTGAGCAGCCTGCTCTGGTTGGAGGTGTCCCTGCTGACTGCAAGAGAATTGGACGAGATGACAATGAGGGTCAACTCGATGCATTCTATGATGATTCTTACCCCAGATCTTGTATGGATTTATATTGTAGCCAGACACATTTTTTAAAAAGGGTGTCCCTCAGGGGTCAGTGCTGGGACCAGTGCTGCTGAACATCTTTGTCAGTGACATGGACAGAGGAATTGAGTTCACCCTCAGCAAGTTTGCAGGTCACACCAAGCTGTGTGGCACAGTTGACTTGCTAGAGAGCAGGGATCCATCCAGAAGGACCTGAGCAGGCTGGAGAGGTGGGCCCAGACCAACCTCATGACATTCAACAAGGCCAAGTGTAAGGTCCTGCACCGGGGTCAGTGCAATCCCAAGCACAACTCCAGGCTGGGTGGTGAGTGGCTGGAGAGCAGCTCTGAGGAAAAGGACCTGGGGGTCTGGGGTGATGANTCCAGCACAGCAAGGACATGGAACTGTTGGAGAGAGTCCAGAGGAGGGCCACGAAGATGATCAGAGGGCTGGAGCAGCTCTGCTATGAGGACAGGCTGAGAGAGTTGGGGCTTTTCAGCCTGGAGAAGAGAAGGCTTTGAGGAGACCTTATAGTAGCCTACCAGTACCTGAAGGGGGCCTACAGGAGGGCTGGGGAGGGACTGTTCACAAGGTCTTGTAATGACAGGACGAGGGGGAATGGGTTCAAACTGGCAGAGGGGAGAATTAAACAGGACATTAGGAGGAAGTTCTTTCCAGTGAGGGTGGTGAGACACTGGAACAGGTTGCCCCGGGAGGTTGTGGCTGCTCCATCCCTGGAGGTGTTCAAGGCCGAATTGGATGAGGCCTTGAGCGACCTGTTCTAGTGGGAGGTGTCCCTGTCTGTGGCAGGGGGTTGGAACTGGATGATCTTTGAGGTCCCTTCCAACCTAAACCATTCTATGATTCTATGATGCTACTTGGAGGATTTTGGCCAAAATTGGATTGGATTTTGAGTTGACAGTTCCAACACACAGAATTATAGAATGGGCTGGGTTGAAAGTGACATCTGAAGTTCATCCAGTCCAACCTCCTCTGCAGTCAGCAGAGACATCTGCATCTACAGCAGATTGCTCAGAGCACCAAGCAACCTGACCTGGTACCAGGGATGGGGCATTTCCCATCTCTCTGGGCAACCTGGGCCATGCTCTCACCTACCTCAGTGCAGAAACCCTGTTTGATTCTTTGCCGCTGAAGTACTGAATAACTGATAGAGGAGGAGAATTAAGGGTGACTTCATCAGGTGATTCTACAAAACAATTCAGGCTCTTGACCTTTGATTTCATACCACACAGCATGTTCTCCTTTAAACACAAAATCCCAAGACATCAAAAATGAGATATGATTGATGTGGAGCATAGACAATAGAATAACTGTTTCAGTAGGAAGAGACCTTCAAGATGGAGTCCAACCTTCAATCTGAGACCCGTTGGCCATTAAACCTTGTCCTGAAGTGCCATGTCCACATGTTTGTTGAACACCTCCAGGAACAGAGGTGCTCCAATCTGAGGTAAATGTTCAGAACAAGAATATTTGCCAGTTTCACCTCATAATTTATAAGTTTTACTGCCGTTGCCACCCTTAGTATGCAATGTGCTCAAACCTGAAAGAGGGCAATGTGCTCCCCAGCGTGAGGACAGAAAGTAATGGACTTGAAATTATCAACAGATTCACAACTTCTACACTCATGGGAGTTACGCAAGCTGCAAAACATTTGGCTCCACTTCAGTGAAAACTCTGCTTTATAGACTTTAGTAGTAAAACTCATGAGCAAGAAATGAGCTCAATTCCTAGCTAAATATTCAGGAAAGCTGAGAAGCAGCTCGAGCCTGCAGCCTAGAGGACGTCCTAATAAAGCTTCATGGAGCAGGACATTGGTGTGTTCTCCAGCTCAGGAGAAGGCAGGGCATAGATGTCTGCTGCTCACACAAGCATGTAGGTGTGTGCCTTATAGAGAAGGTAAAGCTCATGGTAGAAGCTAAGAAAGAGTCGCAGCATGGACAAACACCAAGAAGTGAGCTATGAACCCATGGGTTTGAGCTTCCACAGCAAATATCTACATTTTTGATAGACCAGGTCTGCAAACTCCCTATCACTTCTTTCTGAAAATCTACCACTCTCCAGAATTGGGCATCATTATATACCTCAGTGGGATGAGGAGTAAAAAAAAGTCAAGTGACAGGTCCTCCACTTGGATCTCAACAACTCCATAAATGCTATAGGGCTTGGGGCAGAGCAGCTGGAAACCAACTGAGAGAAAAAGACCTGGGGATGCCAGTAGACAGCCATCTGAACATAAGCCAATGAGTGGCCATCAGGCCACCAGCATCCTGGCCTGGATCAGCAATAGTGTGGCCAGCAGGACCAGGGCAGAGATTGTCTCAGTGTACTGGGCACTGGCAAGGCCACACCTTGACTCCTTGCTTTAGTTTTGGTCCCTTCATTCCAATAAGAACATGGAGGTGATGGAGCAGGTCCAGAGCAGGGCAAAAAGCTGGTGAAGGGTCTGGAGAACAGGTCTGGTGAAGAGACTGTCGAAGGAACTGTTGTTCAGTCTGGAGAAAAGGATCTCTATACCTACAGGAAAGGAAGTTGGAGTGAGGTGGGGGTCAGTCTCTTTTCCCTAGTACCAGGTCATAGAAGGAGAGGAAATGGCCTGAAATTGTGCCAGAGGAGGTTTTGTTTAGACATCAGGAAAAATTTCTTTGCTGCAAGAGTGGTCAGGCACTGGCACAGGCTGTTCAGGGAGGTGGTGGGGTCACAGTGTGTGTATATTTGCTGTAATTAAATTAATTAATGCTTTAGCTTTGTGGCTATTCCAAATTTCTCCACCATCTCTGGCTACGTTAGCAATCTCCTCACAAATATATTCATCTCCTCGTCCACCAAAACAAGGTTGCTTGCAAATCTAGGCTAGCTGCCTGCTGGAAGCAGGAACAGATGTCCCTTCTGATCATTATTTGTTGCACATAGGAACCAGCCACAGCGAGGTTCTAACTCACAGATGCATTCGTTTGATGCTTCCACTTCATTTGGAAATCCTTCCATTGGCCAACTGCAGGAGGAATTGATTTTGCAAAACAGATGGAGATTATCCTGCTGATCACTGCCTCTTACTCATAGTTCAGAATATTTTCTCTGCTGCTCTTCTAGATTCATGCAAAACAAGCATATTAAAAACCCTCCTACATTCAAGTGGAGCCAAAGTTTGCTGTTAACCATTGAGAGGTTGAAAGAAACTGTTGGATAAAGCTGGTTTTAACTCTTACTGGCCCAGTTTGATTGAGAAGGTCTTTATGCTGTAAGTACAAATCTCAGCTGCAGAAATCTGGATATTGAGAGCACATTGAATTTACAGAGTTTATAGAATCATAGAATGACCTGGGTTGGAAGGGACCTCAGAGATCACAGGAAGTTTGGGGTTGGAAGGGAGCTCTGGAGATCTTCAAGTCCAACCTGCTTGCCAGAGCAGGACCATACAATCTAGTGCAGGTCACAGAGGAACATATCCAGATGGTTCTTTAAGTCTCCAGAATGAAGAGAGTCTGCAACCTCTCTGAGGTGCCTGTTTCAGTGCTCCATGATCTTTACAGTAAAGAAATTCTTCCTCATGTTGAGGTGGAACTTCCTGTGCTGTAATTTCCAGTAATTGTCCTATCACAGGGCACAAGCAGGGGCTGTCTCTGTTTCTTTCTTCCTGACACCCAGCCCTTAGATATTTATAAACATCTATTAAATGTCCTCTCAGTCTTCTCCTCCCCAGACTGAAAAGCCCCAGGTCTCTCAGCCTTTGCTCATCAAGCAGTGCCCTTCACCATCCTTGTAGCCCTCTATTGGACTCTCTCAAGCAGATCCCTGTCCCTCTTCAGCTGGGAAGCCCAGAACTAGATGCGATATTCTAGATGGGGCCTCACAAGGGCAGAGTAGAGGGGGAGCAGAACCTCTCTTGATCTGCTGGACACAATTTTCTCAATGAACCCAGGATCCCGTTGTCCTTCTTGGCCACAAGGACACGTTGCTGTCCCATAGATAGCTTGCTGTCCTGTCCACCAGGACTCCTGGGTCCTACTCCGACCTTCCTGCCATGGGCAGAGACACCTCTCATCTAGACTTGGTTACCCAAGGAATCATCCAATCTGGCCTTAAACACCTCCGGGAAGAGAGCACCCACAACCACTTCTGGGCAACTTGTTCCAGTGTCTCACCACTCCCACAGTGAAAAACATCTAAGAAGTTTGAAGGCCAAAACTATTTTGCTCAGCTTCAGTGCACGGCGCCTCTTTTGTTGGTGGACTTGATGTATTTCTCATGGGCTTCTAAACTAAACCAAGATTTGTGAAGACATTTGTGTGCCTCAACTGGCACAGACTCACAGAAGTTCTGCTTAAATTCAGAGTAGCAGCTCCTGGAGATTCCTTGGTTCCTGTTTCTGGGCACATCTGCTGTCACGATACTGTCAAGCTCCAGGTCTATCTCATGGCTTGATCCTTCTGCACCCCATAGGTCAGGTGTGCACAAGATTGGAGATATGGTCTAGGTGGCAACAACAGGAGACTTTAGATTGGATATTAGGAAAAAAATTCTTTCCTGCAAGAGTGGTCAGGCATTGGAACAGGCTGCCCAAGGAGGCAGTGGAGTCACCATCCCTGGAGATGTTCAAGAATTATGTGGACATGTCACTTAGTGACATGGTTTAATGGCCATGGTGGTGTGAGGTTGACAATTGGACTTGATAATCTTGGAGGTTCTTACCCAACCAAAACATTCTATCATTCTGACAGCCCTGTGGTGTGCTGTAAAGACCTCTCAATCCTGGAAAACCTTGACTTTGTGGAGAAGAGACAGCAAAAATTACACCAAAATTACACCAGAGCAGGGAAGGTTTGGACTGGAATGGCAGACAAATGTGAGAAGATTTTCTGGGCAGCAGAGCAGTGGGCAGAGAGGAGTTGTCCCATGCTCCTTTGTCAGCTGCCAACACAGAATTATGCAGGAGAGATTTTGATGGTAGAAAAACCAATTCTGACTTATTTTGGCCCCCAAGTCTTGCCCTTCACAGAATCTCAGTGCAGTGGGGGTTGGAAGGGACCTCTGGAGATTATCCAGTCCAACTCCCCTGCTAGAGCAGGGGCACCCACAGCGTCTTGCCCAGAATCACAACGTCCAAGTGCAGTTCTGTGAAAGAAAGTCATTCCACCTTGAGTGGAAGACCAGGTATGAAATAAAACCAGAGGAAGAGAAGGGGCTCTGTAGCAGCAGCACAGGGCAGAAAAGTCATCTGAAAGATAAAAGCTAAATAAGCATCCTTCAGCTGCTGTTGAAGATTTGCTTACTAAGACATCTGCAGCCCAGATTTACCCCTCAGCCTGTGACTCAGCAATTTTTAGGACGGATGAAGGAAAAGGGAATCAGGAGAAACTAGAAATGATTGGCTATGATGCCTCTTCTCCAGCCCATTCTGTTTGATTGGGCCTCTTCCCCTCTTTCATCCTGTGCTCTGCAACCTGATTGAAATCTTTCACGCAGGTTTCTACTCCAGAATCTGTTTGTATTTGCCCCACAGTCTTTTGGAACTTGGCTGTAAACAAAACCTCTATGTGGAGAAGACAAACTCCACTCTGCTCCAGTGAAAGCTGCCACATGGTGACAGGCTCAGTATCCTGTCCTGTAAGACAGTGGGTGCCCAAGCAGTTGAATTTTCCTGATGGCCAAAAGCCAGAGCCAAAAGCCTTTGTCAGTATCTTAGAAAGAGGACAGGCATGATGTGCTTCTTGGGAAAAAGAGCAGGACATCCCATGGACAGAGACTCAAGCTAGGCAAGGCTGAGGACAACCACTCACTTCACAAAATTGTTTTGGTTGGAAAAGTCCTTTAAAGTCGTGGGATCCAACCATGCTCTAACTCTACCAAGGCTGGAGCTAAACCATATCCCTCAGCACCACGTTAGCAGCTTTTAACCACCCCCCACAGATGGGGTTTCAGCCACCTCCCTGATCATCCTGTTTCACTCTCTCAGAATCTTTTCAGTGAAGAAGTTTCTTCTAACGTTTTACATAAATCGCCCCTGGTACAACTTGAGGCCATTTCTTCTTATCCTAAATGTGATTCAAGAGACCAATTTGAAAGCCTCCTTAAAAGGAGCTCTCTGCAGTTCTCTCTTTTGGTTGTGATCACTCAGTGTGTTCTATTCTCCTGTTTGGGTGCATCTTCCCCAAGTTGGTCACCATAGATGGTGTTTGAAATATCTCAGAGGATGCCAGGGAGTGCCAAAGCTGCAGTCTCGTGTCTCTGATGTAGCTCTTGCTTCTTCAGTGATGAGATACCACAGAATGCTCTGAGCTGGTTGTTCACTGAGTAGAAGGAACTTCCTCACTGAAAGGGTTCACAGTGCCCAACCTAAACCTTCCTGGGGTGCAGCTTGTGCCCATGGCATGGCAAGGATCCCTGCCTACCCAGGATGGGCTGTGGGAGCTGGTGCTCAGGTGAGGGATGGGTGCTAGCACAAGGACTGCAAGTTTTCCTGCTCTGCTTCTGATTGATTTTTTCTCAAACTTGCAATAAGAACAAATCAGAGCAAGAGCATCTGTCAGAATCATGTGGGTCTGAAAGATAACTGAAGTGTGGCAGAGTTTTGCTGTGCAGCAGATCCCCAATTTATTCCAGCATTGCAGAGGAAATAACCAGCTTTGTAACCAGCATTCCAACAGAAGAAAGCCTCCTGTAAAGCCTCCAGAGCACAGCCAGATAGAATTAGACTTCAAATAACTTTGGCCACTTCAGAAGATGTCTTTTTACACCAGCTTATTGTCTGTTTCCCTAGAAACAGGAATCAACACCCACTAGAGGGGTTGGAACCTGGGTTAATTTTAGCCACTGCTGTTTGTTCCAACTTCACAGAATCATACAATGGTTTGGGTTGGAAATGACCTGGAAGATCACTGTGTTCCAAGCCCCCTGCCATGGGGTACTGGCAAAGAGTGAGGACAATCCCACAATTAGGGCAATGCCAGACATCTCAGATAACTCTGTGGAATGAGTTATACAAGAAGTAGCCAGCTGAAGTACCTGAGAATGTGGAGTCCACTCAACCCCAGCCTCACAATTATGTTACATTACTCACCACAGTAGTCTGGAGAAGTCTGGGGAGTCAAGTCCTGGGCTGAACCCTCTGGATTACCACCAACTCTATTTTCAGACTGCTGGGTGTCTGTCTGTCTGTCTGCCTGCAATGATTTAGTTGAGGTACCTCAAGGTCATGGAAAAACCATTGTGCTAAAACTCTTTCCTGAAAGGAGGTTGGAGCCAGGTGGGGGTTGGTCTCTTCTCCCAAGAAACAAGTTGTAGAACAAGTGGCCTCAGGTCACACCACGGGGAGGTTTAAGTTGAACATGAGGAACAGGAAAGGGTAACGTGAGGAACAGATAAGGGTTGTCAAGGCCTACAACAAGCTGTCCAGGGCAGTGGTGAAATCACATCTCTGGAAGGATTTGAAAGCCATGGAGGTGTGGTAAAAAATATGATTTAGTGGTGACATGGCAGTGTTAGGTTAATGGTCGGACTTGATCTTAAAGATCTTTTCCAAGCACAATGACTCTATAATTCCTCTGGTAGTTTCCAGCTGACTCCAGTCAGGGAATTAAACCTTACTGTGTATCTGTGGATTTTGACTAATTTTCTTTTTCTACTCATCATAGACTTCTATTTCACACTGGGCAGGACCTTGAAACTAAGTGCATCATATAAACTGGCTGCACTAGACAATCTCCAAAAGGTCCCTCCCAAGCCCCATCATGCTGTGGTATTATCAGGTGCACTATGAACATCACAGAATCACAGAACGTTAGGGGTTGGAAGGGATCTCCAGAGATCAGAGTCCAACCACCCTGCCAAAGCAGAATCACAAAGGGCATGCCACACAGAAACACAACCAGATTGGCTTTGGAAGTCTCAAGAGAAGGAGGCTCCACAACCTCTCTCTTTTCTTCTGCGGAGGTTCAACTCACATCACGATCAGAGGGCTGGAACACCTCTCCTATGAGGAAACACTGAGGAAATTGAGGCTGTTCAGTCTGGAGAGGAGAAGGCTCCAAGGTGACCTTATTGTGACCTTTTGGTATCTTAAGGGAGCCTACAAGAAAGCTGGGGAGGGACTTTTTAGCATGTCAAGTAGTGATAGGACTAGGGGGAATGGAACAAAGCTAGAAATGGGTAGATTCAGACTGGATCTTAGGAAGAAGTCCTTCACCATGAGGGTGGTGAGACCCTGGAACAGGTTGCCCAGGGAGGTGATTGAAGCCAAATCCCTGGAGGTGTTTAAGGCTCTAGACAGTCTGATCTAGTGTGAGGTGTCCCTGCCCACGGCAGTAGGGTTAGAACTAGATGATCCTAGTGGTCCCTTCCAACCCTGACTGATTCTATGATTTCAGAGTGCTGCAGCTTTCCAGCTCACCATAGATTTCCAGTTGCCCTCCAAATATTTTGGCACCTACTTCTAGTTTTATGATGTTAAATTTTGAGGCCTTGAGCAACCTGGTCTAGTGGAAGACATCCCTGCCCATGGCAGAGGGGTTGAAACTAGGTGATCTTCCGGGATCCTTCTAGCTCGAACAGTTCTGTGATTCTGTGACCACAGAGTGGAAAATCAGAAAATAAATAGTACTGAGATGCCACTTCTTACCCTACTTCTACAAGATAAAATATTTCTCTGGTAGCCTTGCCACTCGTTTCTCACACTTAAGAAGTTATCACAGAATCATTTAGGCTGGAGAAGACCTTTAAGAACATTGAGTCCAAACATTAATCCAACACTACCAAGTCTGTTGCTAGACTGTGTTCCCCAGCACCATGTCTCCATGGCTCTGAAACATCTACAGGGATGGGGACTCCATCACTGCCCTGGGCAGCTTGAACCAGGTCTTCACATCCCCTTTGGGGAAGAAATTGTTCCTCATGTCCAACCCAAACCTCTCTTGGGGTAATCTGAGGTCATTTGCTCTCGTCCTGTCTCTAGCTCCTTCGGAAAACAGATCAAGGCTCTCCAGGCTCCAACCTCCTTTCAGGGAGTCATAGAGAGCCAGAAGGTGTCCCCTCAGCCTCCTTTTCTCCACACTGGACAACTTCAGTTCCCTCAGCTACTCCTTACCAGACCTGTTTTTCAGACCTGTCACCAACTTTGTGGCCCTTCCCTGGACCTGCTGCAGCCCCTCAATGTCCTTCTTGGAGTGTGTGGCCTAAACCTGAACCCAATGCTCAACCTGAAGCCTCACCAGTGCCCAGTCCAGGGGGACAATGACCTCTTTACTCCTGCTGGCCACACTATTGCTAGTACAGACATATTTTTGATGAGCCTGCAGACTGGGAACACTGCTCCACAACAGACCAAATGTGATTTAGCCACCAGTTAAACAAGAATAGCAGAACTCCAGCTAAGCAAGAATAGCTCGACCAGGCTACAGGAACAAAGCAAAAAGGGACAAGTGAAAGAAAAGAGCTGGGCAAGATTGACAAGAAAAGGGAACATAACTCACTAACAAAGACCATAACACCTCTTTGCAGGGCAAGGTGATCTTGGACAAGGCTGCAAGACCCTCAGCACCACATAATTTAATGTAAAACTCCTAGAAACATTGATTTCTAATAACAGCTGGGTAAAGAGAGCAAGAAAAGCAAAGTGGAAACTCCTGCTGGGTTTGCAGGCAGAATTAATGTGCATTTTTACAGGGGATTGCAGTGCTAAAGAACTTGGTGGGGTGGAAATCAAGCTTCAGCTGTACAAGATTGCTACATGGTCTTTCCCATGTGCCTTGGAGACCCAGGCACTTTGCAAGAGCAAGAAAATTGAGTTGACTTTCCTCTAAGCAGGGACAAGTTGTTGAGCCTACCCAGTCATGTCAGATTTACAGAGGTGTAAGCAAGAACAACACAGCCCTGAGAAGTTTCCCCAACAGAAGCGAACTGCATAATAAGTGCAACACTCAACTAGAAAGGTTACAGTGACCTGCTTGGCCAGTCAAGGAGGAAGGAAAGGTGGTTTTGGCAAGCTGGAGCACTCAGGGCTTGCAAGAGCACACTTAGGGAGTATCAGGTGGTAGAATGAGAGGAATTGGTCTGAAATTGTGCCAGGGGACATTTAGGTTGGACGTTAGGAAAAATTCCTTTCCTGCAGGAGTGGTCAGGCATTGGAACAGGCAGCCCAGGGAGGTGGTAGAGTCTCCATCCCTGGAGGTGTTCAAGAATCCTGTGGACGTGGCACTTGGGGATGTGGTTTAATGGCTGTGGTGGTCTTAGTTTAATAGTTGAAGTCAATCTTAGGGGTCTTTTCAACCTAAATAATTCTATGACCCCTACCTGGCTTCAACCTCCTTTCAGGGAACAGTAGAGAGCCTGAAGGTCTCCCCTCAGTCTCCTCCTCTCCAGAATGAACAACCTCAGGTACCTCAGCTGCTCCTCATAGACTTTGTACTCTACTCACATCCCCTCAGCACTGCTCGGATGTGACAGCACTCAATATCCTCCCTCTTCTCCTGCCATCCCAGGTGCTTCTGAAGAGCCTGCCCTTGTTGAAAGCCCAGAGCCAAGGAAGGGCTGTCTCACCTCACGGCTTTCCAGTCCAACAAGCTTAGCGGGGTTTTTCCTCACCCACCTCATGCCTCACATCAAACACCTTTCTCCCAAGCTTCAGAAGAGCTGCAGACAACCCCTGGCACCTGGGAAGTACAGCTCCAGCATCTCAGATCAGGGTGATAGTCACTGGCACTCCCACCGTGAGGTCATTCCTCCTCCAGCTACAGCCTCTGTTCTACTCAACTCAGCAGAGCGACTTTTTGAAGGGTTTTCAACAAAAAAAAAAAGGAGTTGGCTTCAGCACTTCAAAAGCTGCTTCCTTTTAAACTATCAGGCAGTTTTTTGGATTTTCTTTTAAATGCAGAGCATCCTACCCATCAGACCTAGGTGCACCTTGGACCATCTAGTGGGAACAGTACCCAGTGCAAGGCCTCCTCCTACAGTGAGAACCCACAGAGCACATCTTCCATTCAGCAGAGCTGTGTGCAGGGTAGCAAGGTCAGGAGAAATAAGAGCATCTGATAGATTCATAGGGTGTTTTCGGATGGAAGGGACCTTCAGGATCACCTAGTTTTAACCCCCCTGGCAGGGACACCTTCCACTAGACCACATTGCTCTGTTTGTCTTCTCAAGTGACCAACTGATGTATCTACAGAATCTATTTATGCCTAACTGTGGAATCACAGACTGGTTTGGGTTGGAAGGCACCTTTCAAGTTCATCTATTTCAACCCCCAGCTCCAACCAGCAGGGACACCTGCAACCAAAACAAGTTCCTTACAGCCCCAGACAACTTGACCTGAAATGGTTCGAGGGATGGGGTATCTCCCACTTCTCTGGGAAACCTGAGCCAAGTCCTCCCGACCCTCAGTGGCAAACATATATTCCTTCTCTCCAGTCTGAATCTTCCTCTGAGTTCCAACTATCACTCCTTGTTCTGTCACAACAGGCCCTGCCCAAAACTCTGTCCCCACATTTCTGCTCATCTTCTTTAAGCACTGAAGGGCCACCAGAAGGTTCCCCTGGAGCCTTCTCTTCTGCGGGCTGAACAACCCCAACCCTCTCAGCCTGGTCTCACAGCAGAAGGCTTTCAGTTCTCAGATGTGAAGGGTTGAGGCAGAACTTGGTTACTGTAGCAGGCTCTTTCCCATCAAACAAAAGCACCGGGTGGGGGGGAGGAGGGGGGAAATGAAAGGATTTTGTCCCTTAAATGTGTAAACACAAAGGAAGCTGCTACAGGCAATGTCCTTTTGCCCCTTGCAGCATGAAAAGGGATCAAGGAGTATTTAAAACAAATACCTTCCACTGTCTGAAGTGTTGCCCTTGCAGTGACTTTGGCATGAGGAGATTTATGTAGAAAGCACCTTTGGGGGTGGAATCTTTACATTTTACTCTCAATACAAGAAGCATTCTCATGCTGGCCCAAATAACATTTTGAAGCCCAAATCTGTTATAACAAACCCTCATAAATGTCATTTAATGGTTAGACTTTATGACCTTGGGTAATGGGGGAAAGCATTTACTGTAAGTGTAGTCAGGCATTGGAACAGGATGACCAGGAAGATGATGGAGTCGCCATACCTGGAGGTGTTCAAGAAATGTGTGGACATGGCCCCAGGGGACATGGTTTGATGGCCATGATGGTCTTTTACTGAAGGTTGGACTCAGTCTTCTTAAAGGTCTTTTCCAATCCAAACAATTCTATGATTCTGTGACACTCTCAGAAGAACTTTGAAGGCTGCAGTTATTGAACTTCTGATGCTCACTTCGAAAAAAAATGTCCAAGGTCTGTAGGACCTGAGTTCCATCTCAGAAGCATTGCATCCACTGAAAAATAGTGATTGAATTTTTTTTTTTTTCTTGTTTATGCCCTCTGAAAACCAACCCACACCAGGAGCTGGACCTGCTCCGACACAGACCTTAGAATTTCAGCAGACTGTGGTGATTTCTGTCATGAAGGCAGAAGTAAGTCCAGCAGATCTAACCTTTTGGACACCTTCTCCACATCCTCAGGACACTACCCATTACCCATATTGGTGCTGGGGTGGAGAGGATGCTACCTGAGCCCCTGGGAGTGGACCGCTGGGTAACACCTCTTACTTTTCATGCATCAGATCGAACAGGAAGGCATCAAGAGTGAAATATAAACCCAGCAAACAGCTGGGTAATGGCTTCATTGCTCCAATCCCATTTGTGATAAGTGATGGAAGATAAACACCAACATAACATTGTCATAACTAAGCCCAAAGAAAATAAGATTATATTTTCCTTTCACTTAAAAAATCNGGGGGGGGGGGGGGAGAGTTCACTTATTAACACAGAAGGGGCCATAAAATGTGCATCAATCTCCAGTGCTAGTCTTGTTTTTCCATGGTCTTTCATGACTAGCATGAAGTTCCCATTTATCATCATAGACTCACAGAGTGCTTTGGGTGGGAAAGAACCTTTCAAGGTCATCCAGTCTGACCCCCTGCAGTCAGCAGGGACATCTGCAACTGGAGCAGGTTTCTCAGAGCCCCATTTCTATAGAGTTAGAGGGTTTTTCAGTAAAGATGTGGATGCAATAAAAAGAAAGCATAGAGTCCAACCTTTATCCCAGCACTGCCAGGTCACCATGGACCTCAGCACTACTTCTACATGGCTTTGAAACTCCTCCAAGACTGGGACTCCACCTGAGCAGCCTGGGGCAGGCCTTGACAACCATCTCAGGAAAGAAATTGTTCCTCATGTCCAACCTAAACCTCCGTTGGCACAACTTGAAGCCATTTCCTTTGTTTTATCACTTGTTTCTAGGGAGAAGAGACCTATCCAAACCTGGCTCCAAGCTCCTGTCAGGGTGCTATAGAGAACCAGAAGGTCTCCCCTCAGCCTTCTCTTCTCCAGTCTGAACAGCCCCATTTCCCTCAGCTGCTCCTCCAGTCCACCCCTGCCCAGTTTTATTCCTGTCTCCTAAGGACAAAATTTACCTGATGCCACCAGGGTTGCCCAGAAGTGTGAGACCACCTTGAGGTGGTTTCCAATGCTGAAAGCTTCCCAGTCTCCATTCTACAGCTTGTCACCTCCTAACTTTTCCTGTCTAGCCTGTGTTAAGCACCATTAGGATGAGAAATAATGACCTGCTCCTCAGTTTAGCACACAGACTTGGATACACATCCATGAACTCAACTCAATTTGTACCACGGGGCTTTTAAGGGATGTTACAGTGAAGAAATAAACCCTCTTTCTCCTGGTGTTAATTTAAGCCATACCTTTTATTTCATCTGACAACAGTTCTCTGCTATCTGTTGGAATTTACTCCGTGATTATGTATATTGTGCGGTTTGGGTTTCTTTCATCTGAAGCTCCAAGAGTAGAAATATGGACCTCATTATATTTTTACGTTATTCAATTGACCTAGACACAAAAGGCATTTTTCTGGAATGCCTACAGCTCCTGCATCTTTTTAATTAAAGCTTAAAAAGCTTTTAATTAAAATAATAAATCACAGACAGCAGGGTCTATCCAAAGTGTCTTCTAGCCTGGGTGTATTTTTCCTTCTGTGATCACATTGACCCAAAAGGTAAGAAAGGAGGTGGAAATGACTTGCACATTTCATTGGTACAGCAGAAATTGCTCTATTGTTCCTCATGACAAGCTGAGGAGCACACTTGAGACAGCACTGTCATAGAATCATAGAATGGTTTGGGTTGGATCTCAAAAATCATTCAGTTCCAATCCACCTACCATGAGCAGGGACAATTTCCACTATAGCAGGTTGTTCAAGACCTCATCTAGCCTGGCCTTCATCTCCTCCAAAGGTGGGGGGGAGGGGGGGTGGAGGGTGCACATTTATGACCTCCCTGGACAACCTGATCCAGTGTCTTACCAGCTTCACTGTAAAGAATGTCTTCCTGCTCTCCAAGTCTAAATGTCCCCTCTTTTATTCCAAAGCCATTGTCCCTGGTCCTGTCGCTACAAGCACCTGTAAAAAGTCACTCCCCAGCTTTCTTGTAGCCATATTCAGGTACTGGATGGCCACTGGAGGTTCTTCCTCAAGCCTTCTCCAATCACAGCATCACAGAATTTTAGAGCCTTAAAATTGCTTGGCTTAGAAAAAAAACCTCTAATGTCAAAGAATCATAGAACCAATACGGAATCCAAACCTGATAGCAGTGATGGCACCACCAAGACTGAGGGCAGTATCTGGGCAAGCCCCTGACTGGACTCAGCATCTGGTTGGAACCAGATTCAGGAGCTGGATTCTGGAACTGAACTCAGGAGCACAGGGATGGGGGTGGAAGGCAGAAGGCTGATCCATCAGCTTTCTCCTGCAGATGCTATCCATGGGCTGCAATCCCTTGTTGGGCAGTTGAGGGTCCATTGTCATAGCTGCTCCTCTCTGCAGCTGCAGCCCAAGGTGTGTCACAAGCTGTGGAAGTGCCCTTGGAGTGCCCAGAAGCAAGTCTCAGGCAGAGAGCATTTTTGCACAAGAACAAATGAAATGCAAAACTGCAAAAAAAACAAAGGCTGGGTGACTTGAAGGAGAAACAAAATCTCCCAATAAAGCCGGCAATAAACTCAAAGTGCTCGCCTCAAACCATCAAGCTGTAAAGCACAAAGCACTTGGCTCGTGCTGCTATGCAGTTCTGCTCCTCAGAGGTCAACTGCCTGAAACCTCAGACCCAAGGCACTCTGAAACCCTCCCTTGTGGGTTCCTTTCCCTTCTCAACTCCTGCATCACAGGCAGCAGTTCCTTCTCCTGCATCACTTCCTGCAGTTCTGTCCTTCAACAGCATGATTTAGTCTATAAAGGTGCCCAGCGAGGATGTGTCCTCCATCACCATCCCAGCCAGAGCAGGTTCTGTGGGATGCTTCTCACCAGAGTGGTCCCATGCTGCCACACATGGCATGGACTCACAGAATCATAGAATGGTTTGGGTTGGAAGGGACCTCAACGGTCTAGATCTAGTTGCAATACTCCTGCTGTGGCAAATGACACCTCCCACTGCAACAGGTTGCTCAAGACTTCACCCAGCCTGGCCTTAAACACCTCCAGAGAACTTCTTCCTCGTGTGCAGTTTAAATCTCCCCTCTTACAGCTCAAACCATTGCTCCTCATCCTATCTCTACAAGCCATTGTCAGAAGTCTCTCTCCAGCTTTCTTATAAGGCTCTTCAGGTACTGGAGCAGCAAGCAGCATCCCTGCAGGCTGGCCAGGGCATGCCTGCTTCTCCAAAAAGACACAGGCAGAATGAACAAAGACAACATGGAGACAGACTGAGAGAGTTGGGGCTGTTCAGACTGGAGAGGAGAAGGCTCTGAGAAGACCTTATTGTGCCCTTCTAATATCTGAAGGGGGCCTGCAAGAAAGCTGGGGAGGGACTTTTTAGGATGTCAGGTAGTGATAGAACTAAGGGGGGATAGAGCAAAACTAGAGGAGGGCAGATTCAGATTGGATGTTAAGAAATTCTTCTTAATAAGGCTGGTGAGAGACTGGAAGAGGTTGCCCAGGGAGGTGGTGGAAGCCCAGTTCCTAGAGGACTTTAAGACCAGTGTGGATGTGGCCCTGAGCAACCTGATTTAGTGTGAATTGTTCCCCACCCCTAGCAGAGGTGTTGGAAGGGGTCCCTTCCAGCCCTGACTGTCCTGTGATTCTATGATTCTATCATGTCTCCTTCTGTGCCTCTGCTTTCTGGACAGTGCAGATCAACAGGTGATTCCTGTTCCAAAATTAGGGAACAACCCAGCCCTAAGTCTTATCCTGCTTAGAATCATAGAGCCAAGGAACTGCAGACTGGTTTGGGTGGGAAGGGACACTTCAAGGTCATGCAGCCAAAATCCCTGCAGTCAGCAGGGACATCTGCAACTGGAGCATATTGCTCAGAGCCCTAGACAACTTGACCTGCAATGGTTCCAGGGATGGGGTATCAGCCATGTCTCTGGACAACCTGGGCCAGACTCTCACCACCCTCACTGTCAAATATTTCTTCCTTCTCTCCAGTTTGAATTTCCATCTGAGTTCAAACCACCACCTCTCCGAGTCCTTTTTCTTTATGTTTCTTTACCCACTTCTGCCTAAATTTCTATTAGCCAGTCTAGAGGAAGCAAAATCTCACCTCTCTCCTCTCATAGCTTCACCTTAAACCCCTCAGCAACAAGCAAAGGAAGGTGCTGGCAAGAGCCCAGTTCAGGTGAGGCGATGAGAGGCTGGATGAACGTGGACACTCCCGAGGAGGAATTATAAGCTGGGTTGCCTGGTGCTGATGCCTCTTCCCAGCTCATCCTTCCATGGCATGGAGGAGCTGGCAGCATATGCTGCCTGTGATGAAACACTCCCAGGGAGACTGCAGTATCACACCTGCAGAAGAGGCAGAAAATCTCAAGAACAAGACACAGGATGTTGAAGAAAGAAAAATAAGCCAAACCCAATTTCACCTTCTGCAGCTGAGGGGACTTGGGGCTTTGCTAGTTTTCCTAAGCAAGAGAACAAAGACAACACTTGTAAGGGTTTTCAGTTGGGGGAGAATTGTTTGATCTGAGGCCTGAGGGATGGAGAGAGTTTGTTGGGCCACAGGTTTTAATTAAATTTGCCACACTCAGCTTTGTCTTCCTGAGAAGAAAGACAAAAGAAGATGGAGAGCAGTTGTCAAGAGCAGTCTCAAAATTTCCACACCTGTGACAGCTGCAGGGCACAGAAGTGGAGTGGGATATGCTGGAATCCTCACCAGAGCATCAGCAGCCTGAGCAGGAATTGCAACACCTTCAGGCAGGGAGATATTACACAAGATGTGAGCAATGGCACGTGCCTCCCAAAACTGGGTTAAAGGCTTAAAAAATGATAGAATCATAGAACTTTGGAGGCTGGAGAAGACCTTTGAGATCATCATATCCAGCAACTCACCTAGAGTTCACCATCCCACCGCTACTGCTAAACCACTGCCACAAAACCATGCCGTCATTAACCTGTCATTACTAACGAAACAATACTCATCAGTCTGTATTTACTTTATTTGTAGCCCAGGGAGGTGGTGGAGTCACCATCCCTGGAGATGTTCAAAAGGTATGTGGGCATGGCACTTTGGGACATGGTTTAGTGGGCATAGTGGTGTACGAATCAATAGTTGAACTCTGTGCTCCAAACTGGCCCTGGTGCTGTGGTCTGGGACTAGATTATTTTTAAGATCCTCTCAAACCAAATTATTCTATGACCTTAGAGGTCTTTTCCAACCTAAAAGGTTCTGAGAATCTATGATTGTTGAAGAGAAGGCTCCAGGGGCATTTTAGAGCAGCTTTTCAGTACCTAAAGGGAGCTACAGGAGAGCTGTGAAGGGACTTTTTACAGGGGTGTGTAGTGATAGAACGAGGGGCAACAGTCTGGAGCAGGGAAAGGGAAGATTTCAACTGGAGATTAGAAAGAAATTCTTTGCAGTGAGGGTGGTGAGACGTTGGAATAGGTTGCTCTGGGAATTGTGGATGCTCCCTCCCTGGAGGTGTTCAAGGCCAGGTTGGATGAGGCCTTGAGCAACCTGTCCTAGTACAGATGTTCCCTGCCCACGGCAGGATGTTCAGAACTAGATAACATTTAAGGTCCCTTCCAACCAAACCCATTCTATGGTTTTATGATCTGAGAGGTCTTTTCCAATCTAAATGGCTCTGATTCTGCTGTGCAGCAACTTGGAAGGTTCCCTCCTGCAGAAACAGTGAGTGAGCAGCAAGAGAGGATAGGGCAGTTTGTTGGTTGGCAGGAGCTTTGTGCATGGACCTGTGTATTTTCCAATTTATTTTGCTTTTGAATACTTGTCACAACTCCAATTTATCCTCTCTAGTCTGCAAACCACAGAGCTGAAACCAAAGCCTGGAGATATTTCAGAAGCTGAGTCATTTGTCAGTTATTGACATGATCCATATTGCCATCAGCTCTTCTGCTCAGCAAAGATCTATCAGGATTCGTTGTCTTACCCCAGCTATTTATTTGCTCTCCTTTCATGTTTACAGATGGCTCTTTCCCTTTTGTGCTCACTCACTGCACAGTCACAGTTCTTCCTCAGAGTAATCTGTGTGGGAAAAAAAAAAAAGAAATAAAAAAAGGAATAATCAGTGTTTAGTTGCTGGGTAAAGAATTAGGCAGGCAATATTTTCTTATTTTTATTTCCAACAAGAGCTCTTTCATCTCAAGCATGAAAATCACAAAAGAAAGCAAATGACTGAATCGCATCTGCAAAGGTACATGGACAGGAAAGACAAAAAACTGAAAAAGGATTGGGATGGGAAATAGCAAAAAAAAAAATATATTGGTGGAGAGAACATTTTTATTCAGTGCCTTGAATGAAGGAGATGTAAAAGCTTTTAAAGAATTCAGGGACAATTTCTTGGTCGGGATCTGTGATAAATAAGAAGCAGAGGCATCTCTTGTTGAGAGACAAACCCCAGCACCCTAATTCAGTAGAAGGCATTTACCTCCTGAAGTTGCTCTCAGCAGACTCTCTTCATCCTGCCCATGGAAGGCTGTCTATTATTTTTGCCTTTTACTCAAAAACATACAGATTTCTTTTTTTCAGGAGCATAACAGACAAATAATATTTCTGCAGCAAATAAATATAATTCAACTGCCACAAACCATCTAAGGTTGGAGGTGACAGAAGGCAGACTTAGACAACACTCTTACATAGAATCACAGAGTAATGAAAATAACAATAATAATGAAAAAATTAAAAAGAGAGAAGAAGATAACAGTGAGAATATGAGAAGAATAATAATAAGGGGAAAAAAAAAAAAAANGGGGGAAAAAAAAAAGGGAAAAAAAAAAAAAAAAAAAAAAAAAAAAAAAAAAAAACACCACAAAAATCCCCAAACAATGAAAACCAAAAACCAGCCCTAGACTCACTAGAGATTCCCTGAATCCCAGCATGTTGCTGTTTGGAAGAGACCCCTGGAGATCATCCAGTCTAACCCCCACCCCAAAAAAAAAAACCCAAAAAACCAAAAAAAGCCCAGAAGGTCACGAGCAGAAAGTGGGAGTTGTGATGAAGGAGATGATGGAATAGGGATTGGGACAGGAGTGGGTATAGAGCCATGGAATCATGCAGTTTGGAAAAGCCCTCTATGATTATTGAGGTCAACCATCAACCCAACACCACCATGGCCATTAAACCACATCCCTAAGTGCCATGTCCACATACTTCTTGAACACCTCCAGGGACGTTGCATCCCTGGGAAGACTGTTCCAGTGTGTGAGAACCCTTTCAAACAAGAAATTTCTTCTAATGTCCATGTATCTCTGGATTCAAGTGAAACCACTGCCATCTGATTTGTTACTGCTTCCATAATGCAGCAAGTGTGGGCACTGTTGTGTGGTTCAGGATTTGTGCCAGCTGGTGCTCAGCCCTCAGCAGCAGATGAAGATATTGTCCCCTTCCAGGTAGTGATCCTGAAAACACAATCTCTGCTGAGAAGGTATTTTAGGAGAAGCTGGGGCAGAGAGAGTAGTGCTTGAATCTTGGAGTTGTGTTTAAGTCTTTCTCTAGCTTTGAGAATCAGAATGGTTTTAGTTGGGAAAGACTTTTCAGAACATAGAATCATTTTGGTTGGAAAAGCCCTCTAAGATCAACCACCCAACACCACCATGGCCACTAAACCTTGTCCCAAAGTGCCATGTCCACGCATTTGTTGAACCCCTCCAGGGATGGTGACTCCACCACCTTCCTGGGCAGCCTGCTCCAGTGCCTGACCACTCTAGCAGCAAAGAAATTTTTCCTCGTGTCCAGCCTAAACCCCCTCATTGTGTCAGTTGTAACAAATATGGTATGTTGAAACCTCAGCTTCAGCCTGTCCGAGTGCAGGGAGGCTGGTTTGAGGAGCTTACTGCAAATGTGAGACCAAACGCCGTGGTTCCTGCTGTTTGTCTTTGATCCTGTGAGCACAAAGAACAGAGCTGACAGCAGGAGTGAGGATTACAAGGTGGTAACAACTCAGTTGTGATACATTTTTAATGCCATAAAAGAGGTGGTGTGAAGCTAGCAGAGGATTTTACAACAGACTTTTAGTGCCTGTCATGATGGCAATGGAAAGCTGGAACCTTTCTTCTGGAGGTTAAGAACATTTTGTCATCACTTCCAGCTGAGTTTTCACTACACTGTTCATGCTTGCAAAGAACAGTCTCCAGGGAAGCAGACTCCACAACCTGCCCCAGAGAGACTGTGGAGTCTTGTGGTGGTTTGGCAGTTCCCCGCCCCCACACACTTTAAAATAACCCAGGCTAGACTCAGTCATCTGGAAGTTAAGGAATGAAGCTTCATATCTACAGCTTTACCCAATATACAAGCAGATATTTACAACATATAATATTTACAGATATATGCAGTGAAAAGGTAATACAGAAACACCACACCCCTCCCAGAGATCAAAATCCCTAAGAGGGGTTTCTAACCACCCTACCAACTTCTCTCCACTTCCCAATCTTATCTCACCATCTGTCTTACACTCCAGATAAGTGAAGGTAGATCAGCCAGAGGGATTAGCATTGGGGAAAGTAGTTAGTGAAATTATTCAGCTAAGAAAGCAGGGAGAGAGACACATGCAGCAGCAGCCACGGCTCAAAGCGATCTCTCTTATCTATGTTTGGGTTACAACTCTTAAACATTTATTTTTCTTTTTCAGTAAAGCTATGAGTGAAGTAGCGTTATTGGTGTTTTCTTGTCTCAGCCTATAGCCTAATTTCTCAAATCCTCCAATTAGGTCAAACCAGCACAAGTCTCCTTCTCTGGAGACTTTCAAAACCCACCTGGTTGTGTTCCTGTGTGACCTGCCCAAGGTGATCCTGCTTTGGCAGGGGGAGTTAGACTCACTCTCTGGAGGTCCCTTAGAATAGAACAACATTCTGTGATTCTCTGATTCTGACACAGAATCACAGAGGTGTTTTGAGTTGGAAGGGACCTTGAAGATCATCTATTTCCAAACCCTTGCCACGGTCAAGGACACCTTCTACTACACCCAGGTTGCTCAAGACCTCATGCAGCCTGGTCTTGAACACTACCAGGGAGGAAGCTTCCACAGCCTCCCTGGGCAACCTGTTCCAGTGTCTCACCACCTTCACCATAGATGTCTTCCTGGGGCCTCCAGGCTTGATAGACACAACTCACTCAGCCTGTCCTCATAGGAGAGGTGCTCCAACCCTCTGATCATCTTTATCATGTCCATAAGTGTTTGCAGTATCCAAGTCCTTCACAATGACTTCTATGACCAGGGGTAGATGCTTTAGGTGATTAAATTTGCTCTGGTGAGCACTATAGCCACAAACACCCCTGTGCTGATACTGTTGTTCTAACATAGCACTTCAGGATATGGTTTAGTTGCCATGGTAGTGTCGGTTTGAGAATTAGACTTGATGACCTCAGAGGCCTTTTTCAACCATAGTTATTCTATAGCTGCTAATATATTAAAACCCAACCCATAAACAAACCATCCTGACACTGATCTCATGATGCAGCCTCATGAAGCAAAGTTTGGGCACTTGTCATTCCATCTGGATCTGCATTTGCATTTAGATCACTTAGGAGTGTAAAAGGATGTAAAAGCAGAGTGAAGGCTTCACAGCTTTTCATTCATTTACATCAGAAAATCTGCACAGACATGGTAAATCAGTCCTGAACATATGTTCCTGGAGAGATACTATTAAAGTATATTTCTTAATGCTAATTGCTGCCATTGACAACAAATTCACTAAATCCCTGAAACCCAGCATAGAGGGGTTGGAAAGGACCCCTGAAGTTCATCCAGTCCAACCTCCATGCTCAAGCAGGGGCACTCACAACAGCTTGTCCAGAATCACAATGGCCAGGAGGGTTTGGAAGCTCTCCAGAGAAGGAAACTCCTCTAACCCCTCTGGGCAGCCTACTCCAGGGCTCCAGCACCCTCACACCAAACAAGTTTCTCCTTCTGTACAGATGGAACCTCCTGGGTTCCTGTTTGTGTCTGTTGCCTCGTCATGTCCCTGGGCACTGCTGATAAGAGTCTGGCCCCATACTCTTTGTCCCTCCACAGGTCCTTCAGCTCTTGCTAAGCATTGATCAGATCCTCTCTCAGGCTGCTGTTCTGCAGGTTCACCAGTCCCAGGGCTCTCAGCTTTTCCTCCTCACAGAGATGCTTCAGGACCCTCAGCATCTTCCCAGCTTCTCCTGGACTCCCTGCAGTAGTTCCCTGTCCCTGTTGAGCTGAGGAGCCCAGAACTGGACCCAGGGCTCCAGATTTCACCTCACCAGGGCAGAGGAGAGAGGGAGGAAAACCTCCTTCAGGCTGTTGGCCCCACTCTTCTTAAGCATCCAGTTTGTGATTGACACTTTCTAAATTAGACCAACTGAATGATCCCCAGCTCCAGTTTCTCCACAGCATCACCCTTAAATGAACACAAAACATGACTTTAAGAGAACTCCAAACAGCTACTGCTACAATCATTGTCAACATTAAATTATCTTATTAGCAGGAAAATTGTGCAAGTACCAGCATGCTTCTTTTATTGGCTGGGCCCTGCTTCTTAGAAACACAAAATGTTTGATCACCAGACAGAGATCACTCAATCTTCTGAGAAGATGTTTGACTTTTTGGCCTCATGTAGCACAGTGTCAATATTACTAGGGAGGAGGTACAGAAGACCAAGGTCACAGAGTTATTGTGTGTCTAATGACTAAAGCTCAGCAGCAGTTTTGGAGCACTGTTACCTCATTCAGATATATGTTATCATCAAGAACCCACCAGGAGAAAAAGAACCTTGCAGTCAGTTGGGATGTGCACTTATCACATCTTCACAGCAAGGACAAATCTATAGAGAGTCAGAGAACCAGACGACTGATGAGGTTGGAAGAGACCTTTGAGATCCACCCACTGTGAGCTCAACCGCTCACAATCCCACCTCTGCTCCTAAGCTACAGACACTAAACCACATCTCTCAGCACCACATCCATGCAGCTTTTCAACACCTCCACAGGTGGTGACTCCACCACCTCCTTGGTCACCTGTTTAATGACTTTTCATGAAGAAATTGTTCCTCACATCAAACCTAAACTTCCTCTGGCACAACTTGAGGCCATTTCCTCTTTGTTCTGTCACTTGTTGCATGTGAGAAGAGACAGAACCCCCACCTAATTCCAACCTCCTTTTCAGAGAGTTGTAGCCAGCAGTAAGGTCTCTCTGCCTCCTTTTCTCCAGGCTGAAAAAATTCCAGTGCCTCAAAGCTGCTACTCACCAGACCTGTTCTCCCAACCCTTCACCAGCTTCATTGTCCCTCTCTGAACCTGCTCCAGCCACTCAATGTCCTTCTTGGAGTGTAGGGCCCAAAACCAAATCCAGTGCCCAAGGTGTGGCCTCAGCAATGCCAAGTAGGAAGGTGGCATAATCACTTCCCTGGTCTTGGTGGCCACACTATTCCTGATCCAAGCCAGGGTACTATTGGTTTTCTTGGCCACTTGGGCACGCTGCTGTCTCATCTTCAACTGGCCACCAATCAACACCCCCAGAGTCTTCTTCCCCAAGCAGCTCTCCAGCCCCAACCTTGTAAGTTGTATAGGGTTGGCGTAATCAAAGTGTAGTACCCAACACTTGACCATGTTGAATCTCCTACAGTTGGCCTCAGTACATGTAGTAGGTTAGAGCTGGGCTAAGCTGGGCTTAATTCTCCTCTAATGCTGTGTTTTGCGGTGCTGTAGTTGAGCATTGATAAGGCAGCAGTGTTGTGGCTGCTGCTGTAGCTGAGCACCCAGGCTGGGGTTTTTGATATTTTTTTTCCTCGACATCTCCCCGCCCCAAGATGCTGAGAGGACACAGCCGAAGCAGATGATCCAGACTGGCCAAAGGAATATTCCATACCATGTGACGTCAGCTCAGATATAAGAAGGAGGTAATAGAAGAAAGCTTGGGGAAGATTATTCTATGGCAACTGTTCTGCAGCAGTAACCAGCAAGGGCAGAGAGCCCTGCTTCCAGACCAAAACATCGTCCAGCTGATGGGAAGGAGAGATGAACATCTCTCTCTGCTCCTGCTTCCACACCCTCTGTTGCTTTTGTTTGTTTTCATTATTAAATTGCTTCTCTCTTATAACTGCCCTCTGTTATATTCTCCCCTCTCCCCTGCCCATTTAAAAGGGGGAGTGATAGAGTGGCTCGGGTGGGCATTTGACCCCCAGATGGGGCAAAACCACCACAGTACATCAAACCAGCCTGACCAGATCACTCTGCAGAATCCTCCTACCCTTCAGTTAAAAGAATCAAAACGGTTTTGATGCCTTTACCTTAGCACAGAAGAGGCAGCAAACCTTCAGCCATTAATCTGCTTTTCCTTGTCCCTAAACAAAGGCTGAGACAAATCCATTGCTCTTCTTACCATGCCCTGCCAGATCCTTTCTTCTCCTTTCCAACATTGACCAGTCTATTTTATTGCCTCTAATTAATCAGCAAGGCTCCTGAAGAATAAGCTGAGTGAGGTGCAATCTCCAGCTGACTTGCAGATCAACATCACAGGGTGATCCCCACACTCACACAGTCAATCGACCCCTGACACCCCCTTCTAGTGCTCCTACTTTCAGAAATCACAGAATCCCACTGCGTTGAAGGTTAGAAGGGATCTCTAGAGATCATCCAGTCCAACCTCCCTGATAAAGCAGGGGCATCCACAGCAGCTTGCCCAGGATCACAATAGCCAGGTGGGATTGGAATCTCTCCACAGCAGGAGACTCCACAGCCTCTCTGACCAGCCTGCTCCAGGTCTCCAGACCCTTCAACACCTCCCCTGGACTCCTCCAGTAATTCATAGAATGGTTTAGGGTGGAAGGGACCTCAAAGATCATCCAGTTCCAACCCCCCACCATAGGCAGGGACACCTCCCATTAGAACAGGTTACTCAAGGCCTCATCCAATCCGGCCTTGAACACCTCCAGGGAGGGAGCAACCACAAGCTCCCTGGACAGCCTGTTCCAGTGTCTCACCACCCTCATTGTGAAGAACTTCCTCCTAACATCCCAAACTGGCTGAAAGTCCACTGTCTCAGTTTGGCTGGGTCATTGGTGAAGACTATGAACATGACTGGACCCAGTCCTGACTCTTGAGGAACAGCTTGAGCTTCAAGCTTCCAAGTAGACCCTGATCACAACCCTCTGTCCTTAAGAAACTTCTTGAGAAATGTCTGAACTTTTATGTCTCAGTTTTAATGGTGGACTTGCCCGACCACTCCATTCATCAACACTTCCCTGGTACACAGCATCTTGTGATCATGGAGATGTCAAGTGATTATGGAAATACCTAATGGTCATGGAGATGTTGGGTAGATAGTTGGGCTTGCATGGAGATGTCTAGTAGTCATGAAGGTGTTGGGTAGAAGGCTGGACCTGATGATAGTAGAGGTCTTCCCCAATCTTAATGATTCCACAATTCTGTGTCCTGCATCAGTCATCACTTCTGTCCTGTGTCCAAAACAAGGTATTCTGTAACTGCCCAAATTCAGAAGTGGTTAAAGAAGCTCTGGGAGAACTTCTGCATGTGGCATAACAGCAAGAAGTCCTATGCTTGTGAATAAAAACGCTCACACAAAGGAGAACGGAAAAAAGGAAGCTGCTTTAGTTATCAGGATTGATTTCCCTGCAAGAAAAGCAGCATCCTAATCAAGACTGAGGATGGTGCTGGAATGTAAAACAGATTTGCATGGAGCCTACATTTCCCTCAGCACAGATTTTCTTGCTTTTATTCACTTTGGAGAACTTTAAAGAAGCCTTTGCAAAGGGATGAACTATTTATTAGTGATAATCATGCAATAACTCAGCTTTAGGATGAAAAAAATTTAAAAAATTTTAAAAAACCCCAAACCCAAAACCCAACACCACAAAATTCCACCAAAGACAGCAATGAAAAGAGCTTTTGAAGCATCTTTCTGTGCAGGGTTTGAAGGAAGCACATGGCAAAGATTAAGTTATATTCTAAGGGAAGGGAACCCCCCTCCAGCTGGGATGGAAAGAAGAACAGTTCCATGGAATAGAGACAGACACACAAACCAACATGGAACCCAACTCCTACTGGCAACTGTGGCACCCTTGGCACTACTGGTGCTGGGGGCTGGCACTGGGCAAGTCCCAGACTGCGCTCAGCAGCAGGTATGAACCAGATTCAGGAGCTGGATTCTGGAACACAGGATTGAAGATGGAAGGCAAAGGGACAGAGTCCTTCTGGGACACTGGCCAGTGGAGAAGAGGCTTGGCCCTGCTAATCCCTCAGCTTTTTTCTGCAGGTGCTGTCCATAGGCTGCAATCTCTTCAGATAGTACCCTGACTGCTCCTCCCTGCAGCTGCAGCCCAGAGTGTGGCACAAGCTGTGGCAGTGTCCTTGGTGTGGCCAGAAGCAAGTCTCGGGCAGAGCCTTTGTGCAGCCGAGCCCTTGGCAGGAACCCTCTGCATCAACTTCTCCCTGGTAGAAGAAGCCCCTGGCTGTGGAACACTACCCTGAACTTCAGAAAGTGAGTCCCTGCGCAGAGCCTGAGCGAGGAAGTGACAGCACTGACCAGAGCCGACTGACGTCAGGATATTCACTCAGTTTGTTTCAGCATCAGTCAAAGCTCTGCATTTTCCTGTTTTCCTCCCCAGGCAGCCAGATTCCAGTGATTTCTGCAGATCCAGCAATTACAGAAGTGTTTATACTACAGAAATTAAGAGGAATCACCCATTAAGAAATATCCTGGGGTGCTCCACGTTGAGGTTTTCCATTGTCACCAACCTTCTCACACTGATTCCTTGGAAAACTTTTTCTTCTTGTGTGCAAAACAGGTAAAACACCAAGGAAAAGTGCCAGCTCAGCTTTGCCCTACCTCTGCTCTTCACTACTAATTTCTTTTTCCCAAAAAGTTTCATTTGCCCACAAGTTTGAGAGCTTCTGTCAACACCAGCACTGCAAGAGGAAGTCCACACACACAAGCTTGAGGGGTTGTGCCAAGCAAAGCATTTTAGGCTGCAATTACTCTGAATCAACTTGTTCATTTCATACCCCAAGTAGAATTTAATTAATTTAGTGAGATTTGGCCAGCATTAAAAACAGCTCTTCCCACAGGCCAGCTTAGAGTCCAGAAGAGCTCAGAACCACTGGCATAGCTGTGCTGCAATATCTCCACTCTTCTCTCACTAAAGAAGGCAAAGCAAAACAGTGATTTTGGGGAGAGGAAAAGGAATTTATCAAAATCCAAGATGTGCTGTTGACCTAAGGCACCAATCCAGCTACAAGGACAGTGCAGAGGTCATCCCTTGTGGGAGTCTCTGCAGGAGAAGTGATGGAATTGGAGAATCACAGAATATATCTGTTTGGAAGAGACTTCTGAGATCATCCAGTCCAACCTTCAACCCAGCACTGAAGAGTCAACACTGAACTATGTCCCTAAGCACCAGGTCCACAGGCTGCTTGAACACCCCCAGGGATGGCAACTCCACCACTGCCCTGGGCAGCGCTTTTCAATGTTTGAGAACCCTTTCACTGAAGAAATATTTCCTAGTCTCTCTAGTCTAAACCTCCCCTGGAAGTGACTAAGCACATCAAAGTATCACCTCTCATCCCACTACAACAGGCCCTGCTCACATGTTTGTCCGCAGCCTTCTGACCAGCCCCTTTAAGCACTGAAAGGCCACCAGAAGGTCTCCCTGAAGCCTTCTTTTCTCCAGACTGAACAATCCCAACTCCTTCAGCCTGACCTCACAGCAGAGGGCTTCCAACCCCCCCATCATTGCTGTGGCCTCCTCTGCACCTGCTCCAATAGGGCCAAGTCATATCTGGAATTCCATCTGGAAGCTGCTCAGGCACACTGTTCAGGACAAGTGTTTCCAGTCATTAGTCATTCCTAAACCAGTCATTTTTTTTGACTTGAATAAATCCTAACTATCTGAAGGACATTCCGTCCATATCGCCCCAAAGGCAAACGGCCTTCACTATCACCCAGCAGAGATGAGATGAGATGTGATGTGGACATTTTGGGTAGCAGTGTTGTTATCACTGGACACTGCTTGCTATAACCATCACTGCTAATCATAATAATTTCATCTCAAATTACCTCTGTTTTTTTTATCCAAATATCACAAGCTGGTGTTTAGAACCTTTGGTCAGGTCTCAAAACCCAGCGAGGCAGCTCAGCACAACCACAGATGCCCAGCTTTCACCAGTTTCCTTTTTTTTAATCCTAATTTTTATCCTCTTCTAAGATATCACAGGTTCAGAAGGTTGAACGAATACAAGCTATTCTGAGAGAGATGTGTGTTTCATGCTGCAGCTCAGAAAACTCCTGCTCTAGGCTATTATGCATCCACAACTCTACCTCCTGGACAACGTGGAGAAGAAAAATTGCCCCCACAGCCTCTCCAGCCTGCAGGAGAAACCCTCCATCTTCATCATGCTAGGGGGGTTGGAATCAGATGATCTTTAAGGTCCCTTGCAACCCAAACCATTCTGTGAATCTATGGATCTCCTACCCATGGCAGTAACCCCTGTGCTCTTGGGCAAGCACCTGTGATGGGCAGAAGGGAAGGCAACCTGCCAAGGGATCAAAGTTGTTCTTCTTCTGATCTTCACTCAAGAAAAAAAATGTCAATTAATAAGTACAAATTGCTACAAAAGCCAAGAATTTTTAAGAAGGAATGAGCTATAGAGACCTCCACACCATCTGCTCTGTGGTGCTGGGGCCAGCTCTGTAACCCTCAGTACAGGAGAGACATGGACCTGTTGGAGTAGGGCCAGGAGGCCTCCACCACACTGGCAGATGTAGGTCTTGAGTGTTCTGAGTCAGAGCTCAGTCGAGGTGAGGTCACCCTCACAGAGCTTTATTTCCTCAGATGGGCACAAGCCACACACTGGAGCACAGCATGGAGAGGAATTTTGGGGTGTTTTGGCCATCAAAAGACAAGCTTTGGGGTTTTTTAAGTGAGGTCTAGAGCTGCAGGTTGATAGCTCACCACAGATGACTCCCTTGTTATTCACTCCACATTCCAGGTGTGAATTTATGGACACATCACAAAACCTTTGGTGAAAACCAAGTGGGACATTAAATGCCAACTTTGCTGGGGCATTAGTGTATCTCCTCATCTGAAACATCTCTCCTCAAATCAAGCTCTCACTGTACTGGAGAAGATAGCCAAGCACCTTTCAAGGGCACTTTGCTACTGATTTACACCCTACAAGGTCTTACTCCAAAAAGCTGGTACCTGTCAGCAGATGTTGGCTTTTGGAGCGGCTCCAAAAGAGCATAAATCAGGCAGCAAGGCCCAGAAGCATGGACAAAGCTTTTAGAAACTGTTTGTATTGAACAAGACAGTCAGAAAAAAGTCAAGCAACCAAACTCTGCTTCCACACAAGAAGGGCAGCAAATCAACAACACTATAAAGTTCTGTCAAGCCAACAGACTTCATCCTGTTCATGGCTCCCAGGGAAAGTACAAGCTGGAAAGGGCAAGAGCAGAAAGTCAGAGTCTGGGCTGGGAACCACGTTGTCCATGCCCATGAGTGCCATCAACAGCATGAGGCCAGGAAGATCCTGATGGTGATCCACAGGCCAAAGAATAAAAGTTGTGTTTGGGACATAAGTTCCGCAAGAAAGAAAAAAAAAGGGATGAAAGGTGGAGAAGAAAACACTGCCAGGAAAGCCAATCACAGTGAGGGTGGTGAGGCACTGGAACAGGTTGCCTAAGTAGCTTGTGGATGCACCCTCCCTAGAGGTGTTCAAGGTCAGGCTGGATGAAGCCTTGAGCAACAAGGTCTAGTGGAAGGTGTTCCTGCCCATAGCACAGGGTTGGAACTAGTTGATCTTAAATTCCTTTCCAACCCAAACCATTCTTTGACTCTCTAAGATGAATCCTCAGGAACAAGAAGGCATTCGTCTCTATCTGTGCACTTCAAAGTCAAAGGAAACAATTCCCAGGTTTATTTCAGAAGCAGTGCTTGACAACCCTTTTGGGGAAGAAATTGTTCCTCATGTCCAAACTGAACCTTCCCTGGGGCAACCTGAGACCTTTTCCTCTTGTCCTATCACTTGTTACTAAGATAGGAAACCAACCCCCACCTCACCCCAACCTCCTTTCAAGAGAGTTGTAGAGAGACAGAAGGTTCCTCAGCCTCCTTTATCCCAGGTTGAACAACCCCAGTTCCCTTAGCTACTCCTCACAAGATCTGTTCTCCAGACCCTTCCTCAGCTTCATTGCCTTTCTCTGCACATGCTCCAGCCCCTCAAAATCCCTCTTGGAGTGAGGGATCCAAAACTGAACCCAGGATTTGAGGTCTGTCCTCACAAATGCCCAGTCCCATGGTCCTGCTGGCTACAGCATTGCTGATGGAGACCAGGATGCTGGTGGCCTTCTTGGCCACCTGGGCACACACTGGCTCATCCTACATCTGCTGCTGACCAACACCTTTTCCACTGGGCGGTTTCCACCACTCTGCCCCAAGCCTGGAGAATTCATGGGGTGGTTGTGACCCAAGTGCAGGTCCCAGCACTTGGCCTTGTTGAACCTCATCGCACTGACCTCAGTCCACTGACCAAGCCTGGCAAGATCTCCCTACCCTCCAGTAGATGCTTGGTGGCATCTGCAAACTGACAATGCCTTGATACCCTAGAGCTTCCCCTGCTCTAACATCAGGAGGGAACAGCTGTTGTGGAAGCAAATTGATGGAGTTGGTGACTCTTTGCCCACTGGTGGGGCATTCTGAAGTTCAAATGATCCCTCAGACAAATGCTCAACTGCCTGTAGAGGTTCCACAGTTTGAAGAGTGCTAGGTGCAATATGCTGATAACATCACGGTTCATCAAAGCCACTTGGAAAGTTTATGGGCTGGCTCCTGAGTGAGGCTTTTTCACCCTCTAACTGCTTCCCATCCCTTCTGCTGAACACCCTCTCACTTTCAGAACATTTGCAGACAGGTGGATGCTTTATGAGTCACCATAACCACCACCAAACAGCACAAATGACTTAATGCACCCTCACAGCTCAACACAGAGGAATCCCAAAAGCATCTCTAATTATATAGGACCTTTTTTTTTTTTTTTTTTTTTGAGCCATAAGTGGTGGGGATTTGTTTATCATTTATTAGAGAAGCTCTTGTCAGGTAGCCAAAAATGCCCTAAAACTAAGTGGCTCCATATTTCACTGGAGAGGTTTTGAAACTGAGACTTCTAAAATATGTTTTAGGAGAAGAACAAAAGCATTTGACACCAATGAGCATAAATCAAACACCCTGAGTCTCCTGCCTGCACCCTTTGATGGACAAAGCTGGCCTTGAAACCTTGTCCAAAATGTGTCCTTCGAGTTCTTCTGCCTCAAGAGAGACCTTCTGACCATTTTCCTGTATTTTAAAGGGTGACTGCCAGGAGGATAGAGACTCCCTTTGTACAAAGAGTCACACAGATAAGACAAGTGATGGGGACAAGTTACTGCTGAGGAGATTCCCATTGGACTCCAGAAGAAGATGTTTCCCTATGAGAAGAGTTGGACACTCATCTCCCCAAGAGAAGTGGTGGATTCCCCTTACACTGGGCAGTTGCTCCGGCACCTCAGCGCCCTTCTTGGAGTGAGGGGCCAAAAACCAAATCCAGGATTCAACATGTGACCTCACCAGTGCTGAGTACAGGGGGATAATCCCTGCCCTGGTGCTGCTGCCCTCAATGTGCCTGATTCAAGTCAGGATGCTGGCAGCCTTCTCATCTATCTGGGCACATACAGGTTTATATTAAGCCAGCTGTCAACCAACACCCACAGCTCAAAAAATCACAGAATGGTTTGGGATCTTAAAGATCATCTGGTTCCAGCCCCCCTACCATGGGCAGGGACACCTTCTACTCAAGCATGTTGCTAAAGGCCCTGTAAGAGTGTCAAGGTCCTTTTCTACCAGGCAGTTTCCAGCCACTCTGCCGCGAGCCTGGAGCATTCCTGAGGTTGTTGTGACCCAAGTTCGGGACCTGTTAACTTGGCCTTGTTGAATCTCAATCTGTTAACCTTGGCCCATCAATTCATCCAGCCTAGCCAGATTCCTCTTTTGCCTATACAAATGAGGGATAACCACCCAGCAGTTTTGCACAGAAAGACCATAAACCAAACTGACATGAACCAAGAGCTGATCCTGTAGCACCTACTCACAGTACGATCATCTCCTAGGTGCTAGGCTTCACGGCTGGCACACAGCTTGTGTTAGCACTGCTTGGGTTCTCCTAATGATTGCACATTTTTATTAAGTGGGATTTGATTTAATAGAAGAACCATCATTCTCCTTTCCTCTCCCAGGAGGTGAGTCACTGATCCTGGTCTCACACCCATCAGAAAGAGAGGAAGGATTGAAATTGGTTCGCCGAGCAGATGGCACCACAGAGCAGCCTGTGGGGACTGCTTATTTCTCGGGATTAATTCACTCACCTCAATGCAATGATGGTTTTGCCTCCAGGGTGAGGTTTCTCATTGCAGGCTGGAGAGATGTGACAAAAAGGTGAAAAATCCTGAAGCCCCAACTCATGACTACAAACGAGCTTCGACAGGAAACAATTTTTTCCCCATATAACAGAGATTTGGGGGTGGAGGGAGTGGGGGAAAATTATTTTCAATGAAATGGTTCTGTTTTGTTAACCCTTCCCCCCCATCACACACAGAGATTTTGAAGCTGTCACCATTTTCTCCTCCTGCCTCTGCATGGATCTCTGTTGCTACCCTCACGACAAGGATAATATTAAAATACTGCTGATATTGCTCCCGAAAGTGGAGTGGCCTCAACTTGAGTGTCCCATCAGGAACCTCCTTTGGCAGGAACCAGGGCCATCAGTGGGACACAGCCAGTCCCAGGCAGCTCTTTCAAGGTCACAAAATAACAGAACTCCAAAATCACAGCATGGTGGGAATTAGAAGGAAAAATGAAAGCATAGAATGGTTTAGGTTAGAAGGGACCTTAAAGACTACCTAGCTCAAACATTTGTGGTTTTGTTTTGCAAGAAAACCCAAGAGATTTCATATTGGGTCACTCTGAACCATGATATAATTTCACTGGGTTTGTGTCTGAAGAGCAAGAACCAATATCAAGGTATTGGGACATGGTTTAGTGGTAACCTGAGTTAATGCTTGAACTCAATGATCTTAAAGATTGTGTGAAAGGGACCTTTAAAGGTCATCTAGTCCAACCCCCAGCTGCAGTCAGCAGGGACATCCCCATCTAGAGCAGGTTTTCAGAGCCCCATCAAGCCTATGGAGGTTTTCAGGAGTGGGGTCTTCACCTTCTCTCTGGGCAACCAGTTTCAGCGTTCCACCACCCACATAGTAAAGAACTTCTTCCTAATGTCCAATCTAGGTCTGTCTTTCTCTGGTTTCAAATCATTGTCTATTGTCCTACTGCCTCTGTAAATAGGCTTTGTACATAAATTTTTTCCAACCAAAATGATTTCATGACTCTATGATCTTTTGGTCACAGGTAGGCTTTCAGGAGCTGCTCTTGCATCAGTCAGCAGCTCCCAGGTACCACAGCTCACTCTCCTTCCTGATGGCTGAACTCTACTCCCCACTGTGCAGAAGGACCTACTCAGAGATGGAATTAATGATCTGCCAGACTTCACCCAAGTCCTGCAGTCAGCACAAACCAAGAAACAAGGCTGTGCTGACACACTTGGGCAATTCACGAGCCACACCATGCAGTAACAGCCCAGTATTTGCACTGCTTTGTTACCTAAGCACCAGATGTATTTATTTTCATTATCTTGACTTATATTTTTAACAAAGCATGGACCATTAATTACACAAAATGCTGAATGGCTGGTGAGAACCTACCTTCTTTTCGTTGAAGCTAAATGGCAACAACATTAGGAAATAAGTTTTTCCTAATCTCCACCCTAAACCTCCTCTCCAACAATTCCAGGCCATTCCTTTTCATTCTACCTGTGTCAGTGGGCAGCAAAAAACAACCCCCGAATTAACCATTTTGTTTGCAACAGAAATGGGCAGGAACAGGTAGGAATGGACAGGAGCACAACATGCAGAATATGGAGTATTTGATATCCTTGTCACTGGTATGCACAGTGGGATTGAGGCACCCTCAGGAAGTTTGTAGTTGACACACTAGACGGAAGGGTTGGGACTTGGACAAGCTTGAGAGGAAGGCCCATGCTAACTTTGTTAAGTTCAACAAGGCCAAGTGCAAGGTCCTATGCCTGGGGTGGGGAGATCCCAAGCACAAATACAGGCTCGGTGAAGAGGGGCAATGACTTTGAGCTGGAAGAGGGAAGATTTAGACCAGAAATTAGGAAGAAATTCTTTAGCGAGGGTGGGGAGACACTGGAACAGGTTGCTCAAGAAGGCTGTGGATGCTCTCTCTCTGGAGGTGTTCAAGGCCAGTTTGAATAAGGCCTTGAGCAGCCTGGGCTAGGAGAAGGTGTCCTTGCCTATGGCAGAAGACTTGAGTAGATGACTCTTCCAATCCAAACCCCTCTGTAATTCCGTGATCCCCTGCAGACACCTGAACCACCAAAAGCAACCACCCAGAGAGGAAAACTAGAGAGAAAAAGAAAGTTTTCATCCTCTTGTCCCATTGTGCCTTGCTCCTATTGAGGTGATCAGTGGAGGATCATCTGTCATTAAAATAAAGAAAGAAATCAACTCTTTTGGATAATATTTAATTAAGGCCCAAGACTTATGGATGCTGGCTGTAGATACAACACTGAAATAGGTCTGTGCTTGGACACCTTTTGTTCATAAAGTCCTAGCAACATAAACTAATGAGATGCAGATCACTACAAATTATTCCTGCTGAGTTTATCTTGATGAAAAGTTTAAATTTACCCTGAGCTGTCAGGCAGGGGGAAGGGGGAAGATGCTCATAGGATGTGACACCATGGAAACTATGTTTGGTTGCTGATGTTCTGACAAAAAAAAAAAA
>VWZI01016186.1:31294-76144 GCA_013396835.1 Psilopogon haemacephalus | reverse complement strand
AAGACAAAGCACCAGTGAATATCAAGCATTTGTCTGAAGAAAAGCTCAAGTCATAGTTCAGGGCTGGAGTGGCCACCAGAGGAGTGCCAGAGGCTCTCCATGGAGCCCTCTGCCTTCCCAAAGGGGACAGAAAGGGAAGAAGGGAGAGAGGATGATGGGGAGGGAAAGAAACTCCCATCGTGAATTTCAGTAGGTGGCTCCCTGAGCAGAGCCTGAGCTGGGAAGTCCCAGTCCTGACCAGAGCCACATCTGCTCCAGCTCACACCATGTTACAAAGCCAACATCTTTTATGAAGAGACAAGAGATGGGCAGAACCAAACTAAAGACTCATTTCTGAAGACAGCCACAGCTGTAGAGGGTTCTCTCCTTGCAGCTCTCCTCACTCCCCATGCCTCTGCTAAAGGTTCAAACGTATTTTAAGAAATCAGAGCAGAAGTTGATGCCTCAGCTGTCCCAGCACAGGGACCTACAGACCATATGTTGTATCCATGATGGGTGGGTTTAACCAGTGGCTCCTTCTCAAGTAGCCAGCATTGAGAGAGTTCTGCCTGGGAGGCACCACAAGGAGACTTCAAAGGTAAACACCCGGTCATTGAGAGGCACCATTTGATTATCTGAATTCTTGCATTTTCTTCTTTAATTCATAAATTCAGCTGAAAAAAAAAAAAACTTTTGGGGACTTAAAGGAGCAGGTTCTGGCTCAAGACACCACAAATAATGCCAGCAAGATATGTGGGCAAACTGCTCTACCTAGGACAAGGTTCAACAAGGATCCTGTACTTGGATCCATGGATGCTCCAGGCGTGGGCCAGAACTGCCGGAAACTGCCCAATAAAGACAGACCTGGGGATGCCAACAGCAGCTAGAGAGAAGCCAAAGCGGCCATCAGCATTCTAGCCCGGACCAGCAACAGTGTGGCCAGCAGGACCAGGGCAGGGATTGTCCCTGTAGTAGGCACTGGTGAGGTCAATTCAATTTTGGCCCACTCACTTCAAGAAGGATATTGTGGTGCTGTAGCTAGTTTGGAGAAGAACCTGAGGCTGTTGAGCCTGAAAGAGCAGCCTAAGAGGGGATCTTACAACTGTTCATAAATACCTGAAGGTTGGAAGGTTGGGGGCCAAGAAGGGGCGAGGCTCTTTTCACTGATGTCCTGCAATAGGGCAAGGGGCAACAGGCACAAAGCAGACCCCAGAAAGTTCCATCTCAACATGAGGTGAAACCTCTTTGGTGTGAGAGTACAGGAACCCTGGAGCAGGCTGCCCAGAGAAGTGGAGTCATCTCCTCTGGATGTGTTCCTGTGTATCTTGCCCTAGGTGATCATGCTTCGAAAGGGTGCTGGACTCAATGACCTCTACAAGTCTCTTCCAATCCCTACCGTTCTATGATCAGTTGTTGCCTCATTATCCCACCAACACCAAGCGCTGGTGAGTGTCAACATCTTGGCCCACAACAGAAGTTCTTCCAGCACAGACCACTCCTCAGCAAACAGACCAACTTGCCCAGGGTGGAACTCATCCCTAACCATGTCCAGCGCTCCTTGCTCTTCATACACATCGTTTTCCAAAGTCCTAAACTACAGTGTCTCCTTTCCTGAGGAAACCACCTCACCTGTACCACGTTATCCAGCCCTCCCATGCTGTGGCACAATAAAACAGCTTATAAGATCCCCCCAGGCAGGATGGTCTGTACCCTGTTAGGCCGCATTTTATCTCTGCTTTGATTCTTCCTCTAGTTGGAAATTAGATCAACCCTACCAGAAATGGTAATTTTCCTCATCTTACTGCATAAGAGGGTTTGGTTTTTTTTCTCTCCTTTCCTGTAGGCAAGAAGAGATCAGAAACAGCGACTACAGATATCAAAGGCTTTCACACTTGGAGGAATAGCTCTCTGCACTGAGCCACCAGCTCTTCTCTGATGCTACCCAAGCCACAAGTCACTCATTCAGGTCCTCATCATTCAGACCTGAAGGGGGCTACAAGAAAGCTGTGGAGGGACTTTATACAAGGATTTGCAGTGATAGGATTAGGGGCAGAGGCTTTGAGCTGGAAGAGGGGAGATTCGGACTGGAGACAAAGAAATTCTTTAGAGTGAGGGTGGTGAGACACTAGAACAGGTTGCCCAGGAAGGTTATGGATGCCCCCTCCCTTGAGGTGTTCAAGGTCAGGCTGGGTGTGGCCTTCAGCATCCTAGGCTAGTGGGAGGTGTCCCTGCTTGTGGCAAGGGTACTACAACTAGATGACCTTTAAGGTCCCTTCCAACCCAACCCATTCTATGACTCTCTACACACTTCTAACTCAGGAGACAGTTGGTTACCACATTAATCTTCATTGTATGCAAAGCAGACAGCCCCCACCTTCAGAAAGAAGAGACATATGAAAAGCAAACTACAAAGCAAAGAGTCAGACCCAAGGAAGATGAGCAGGGAGAAAAGCCTTGAGGCTCTGTCTACAGATGCTATCAAGGCTCACATAACTTTGCATCCCTCTGAGAGTACCCAGGAAGTATAATCATAGAAACATAGAATTGTGTGGTGGTTTTGCAATTCCTGACCCCCCACATTTTGAAATAACCCCGGCTAGGACTCAGTTGGCTGGAAGGAAATGAAGCTTTATATTTACAGCTTTGCACGATATACAAGCAGATATTTACAATATATAACAGATATATACAGTAAAAAGGTAACGCAGAAACACCACATCCCTCCCAGACACCAAAAATCCCTAAGAGGGGTTTCTAACCACCCTACTGCCTTCCCTCACTTCCAAATCTTATCTTACCATCTGTCTTACATGTCAGATAAGCAAAGGCAGATTGGCCATTCCAGTAAACAAATGAGCAAAGTAGAATGAAATTTTGTTTTCCTTTCTCAGCCTATAGTCTAATTTCTCATTCAAATCCTGCAATTAGTTCAAACCAGCACAATTTTTTTGGGTTGAAAAAGCCCTCTAAGATCACCCAGACCAATCATCAACCCAACACCACCATGGACATTGAACTACGTTCCAAAATGCCACATCCACACTTTCCTTAATGCCTCCAAGAGTGGTGATTCCACCTCCACAGGCAGCCTGTTTCTGTGCCTGACTGCTCTGCAGAAAAGAAATTGTTCCTAATCTCCAACCTAACCCTCCTCCAGCACAATTTCAGGCCATTTCCACTCATTCTAACACCTGATACTAGGAAGAGACCAAGTTCCATCTGGTTCCAAGCTCCTTTCAGGAGGACCTCTTGTATGAAATAGGAGAGAGAGAAATCAGTGACAAATTCACATGCTTCAGGGTCTGATGGCAAAATAAAATGACTTTGAAAAGCACTTGCAGATGAACTGATTAAGGAATAATTTATTTCCCTAATTATTTGTAAGTAATAAATGGCTAAACAGTTCAGTTTATAATTAAGCAGCTAATTCTCAAAGTTCTCTGCTTGATCTGACGATAAACAGGTTTGGTTAAAGTGTTGCACTCTCAATTTTATACCTTCTGCTTCCTTCAAATGGCTGGGCTGACTTCTGCTGCCTTCCCAGCTCTTCTAGGGTACAGACACCTGCATTCCATGCTAAGGAGAAAAACTCAGCATCATCAAGATAAGAAGATACCAATAAAGTCACAAGAACCATATCCCAAGCAGGTGCAGATAGATGCTGGCAGCCAAGAATACAAGGATCTGCTCCTCAGTGGGACTTCTTCCTGCTTTACATCAGATTTCTCCAGATCATCACCAAACCATGTCCCTCAGCACCATATCTCCATGGATTTGAAGTTCTTCCAAGGATGATGCTTCACCACTGCCTAGTGCAGTCTGCGACAGATCTTAACCACCCTTTTGGGAAATAAATTGTTCCTCATGTTCAACCTAAACCTCCACTAATGCATCTGAAAACCATTTCCACTTGTTCCTTGGGAGAAGAGACCAAGCCCTACCTGGCTCCAAGCTCCTTGCAGGGAGTTGTAGAGAGCCAGAAGGTCTTCCCTCAGCATCCTCTTCTACAAGCTGAACAACTCCAGTTCTTGCAGCTGCTTCTCACCAGACCTATTCTCCAGACCCTTCCCCAGCTTCATCGCCTTTTTCTGGACCTGCTCCAGCCCCTCAAAGTCCTTCTTGGAGTGAGGGGCCCCAAACTGAACCCAATATTCAAGGTATACTCTAACAAGTTTTCAGACCAGAAGGACAATCACTAAAACAGATTGATATGAAATTCCCATCCCCTGCCAAGTCCTCTCTCTATTGGTAGCATGCAAGTTTAATGAGTTGTGTGTGATAGTTGGAAGCTTGGTGCTCCAAGACAGCTTGAATTTTAATTTTTGTTTCTCATACAAGGCAGCCAGACAGACATTAACAAAAATGCAATTACTGCTGACATCTCAGCACTCAGCTCCTGGCAGGTCAGAACAGAGAGACAAAGCAAGTGGGGACTTGAAGCTACAGAAAGCCAGCTGAGAAAAGTCAAAGTACTACTGTTCATTCCAGAAAGGTGGATTCAAAGTTCAAAAGCACAGGAGATACAAGGATGATGAATGTTAAAGTTTAAGGCTCCCACCTTTCCAATCAGTGAATTTTGTAAAGCCACAGCATTAATAACAAACCAGCTGGGATAGACAATGAAAGGAACCCCAACTGTTTGAGCCCCTGTACTTTGTTCTGGTGTCTTTGAGCCCAGAGAGAAGGCCNAAAAAAAAAACAAAAAAAAAAAAAAAAAAAACAAACCACCCACCAACAACATTTGAGCAAGGAATGGGATCTGGGATAAAGATTTTAATAGGATAGGCATAGGGATAAAGACAGCAAGGGGAGATAGAGGGGGTGGGGGAGGACAGGGAAGTGAGACCACTGTGTCAAGGAGTGCTCATCACCCACAATCAGCTCCACCACGCAAAACCTCAGAAAATGGTCCCTACAAGTCCTACCAATGAACTGAAATAGCAGGTTAGTTCTCTGGTCTAAGGCTGGGAAGAGCTGAACTTCCTCAGGAAAAATCCAGTTCCAGGTGTACTGCTGGAAGCTTCACAGAATTCCAGCATGGTGGAGCTGGGAGGGATCTCTGGAGATCATCCACTATTTTTCCTACAAGTATTTTCCAGAGTCATGTTATTCATATCTTATGATTGGAAAAATAAATTCATTACAGTTTTTTTTTTTCTTCAGTTTGCATTTGATAGCAAGTGAGGAAGATTTTCTAATTCATAAAAAAGCTCATTTGTTACTTTCATTTCTAATTAACATTGCCCCATTGTTTGCTATAGTTAATCTGTTTCTGAAAGGCTTTGCATTAGATTAATCCAAAATCTTTGTCTGCCTGGGGTGGGGAAGAAGGGACTAATCCTGATTCCATCAGAGACACAGAGCAAACCAAACAGCAACATCTTCCTAGGCATGGGTTCACAGAATCATTTTGGTTGGAAAAGGCCTTTAAAACCAAATTCAACCATTAACGCAGCACTGCCAGGTCACCACTTAACCTTGTCCCTCAGCACTGCATCTCTGCAGCTTTAAATCTCCTCCAGGGGTGGAGACTCCAGCACTGTCACAGGCAGCCTAGGTCAGGCTTTGAAGAAATTGTTCCTCATGTCCCACCTAAGTCTCCCCTGGCACAGGAAGAGGTAATTTTTTAGTGCATAAACCCCATCTTGCAGCAGTAATGGGAGGAAGAGGAGGCTGAGGGGAAACCTGCTGGCTCTCTACAACTCCCTGAAAGGAGGGTGGAGCCAAGTGGGTATTGATCTCTTCTCCCAGGAAACAAGTGATGGGATGAGAGGAAATGGCCTCGAGTTGTGCCAGGGGAGGCTTAGGTTGGATGTGAGGAACAACTTCTTCCCCGTGAGGGTTGGCAAAGTCTGTCCCAGGCTACCCAGGGCAGTGGTGACACTTTTGAAACCATGGAGAGGTTTCAAAACTGTAAAGACATGGTGCAGAGAGATGTAATTTAGCGGTGACCTGGCAGTGTTGGGTTAATGGTTGGACCATGATGACCTTTAAAAGGTTTTCCAACCAGAACAATGTTATGATTCTATCACAGTAGGACAGAAAAAAGTGAAACACACACACACAGCCCTTTACTTCCCCCAGGAAATGCCTCCCTCATGCCACAGTTTGCTGTCAAAAGCACAGGGGTGACAAGAACCACCTTTGCCAACATCAGCAAAAGGGAAGGGTAATTAGAAGAGCCAGCAGAAAAACAAGGCAACAATGACAGGTTGTTGAGCTGTTCAGATTATTGTAACTCAACAGGGGAAGATAATGACCTGTGATATGAGGCAAGACCTGAGGGACACCTCTGTATGGCTTTTCTTTGCTGTGTCTCATCTGTACTGAATGTCATTTCCTCTCTGCAGCTGAGTTCAACAGATGCTGTCACATCAGCCCTATTTCAGAAAGGAAATTTACCTTTAGATTTCATGTTTGGAAATCCAAATTTATCATAGAAACATGGAATGGTAGGGATTGGAAGGGACTTCCAGAGATAATCAAGTCCAACTCCCCTGAAAAGCAGGATCACTTAGGCCAAGACACAGAGGAGTGCATCCAGATAGGTTTTGAAAGTCTCAAGTAGAATCATAAAATCATTGAAGTTCCTACAGCAAAAAGAAATTCATGGCATGGAAAGAGGACCTGCAGGTTCTGCACAGAGCAATGCCCTGCAGTAAAAGGTGAAGAATGAAGCATCACCAGAGAGGTAAAGGACTCAGTGGCCAAGAGAGATGGAGGGCCTGAACCTGCACAAGATGCGAGGCAGTGTCCATCCTCACTTAGTGCCTGTGCATCCCAGCAATCAGCAGAGTCTGGTGAATGTCTGGCTTGACTGAAGAGAGGGAGCAGGATCTGATAAATTATTTCCTAGCCCAAATCCCAGCTGATTTTGAGCACAGCATCAAAATGTGGAAGAAAGTTTCACATACAGCCAAGGTTACATGAGGACAGGTGAAGGAGTGACCTGCTGAAAAACAGCTCTGCAAAGAAAGACCTGGGAGTGCTGGTGAACAACAGGGTCACCATTAGCCAGCAATGTGCCCTTGGGGCCAAGAAGGTCAATGGTCTCCTTGGTTGCATGAAGAGGACTATACTTTCTATTGCCTCAAAGTAAGAATACCTACAGCCCAGCCTTCTGAGGGATGTTATCACAGAACGGTAGGCGTTGGAAGGGATTTCTCAACATCAACTCCAACTGCCTGACAAGACAGACACAGAGACCTAGAGAATGCCTCACAAACACATCCAGGTGAGTTTTGAATGTCTCCAGAGATGGAGACTCTACCACCTCCCTGGGCAGCATGTTCCATTGTACTGCCACCCTTAAAGAAGTTCCTTCTTGTGTTTAGACGGAACTTCTGATGTTCAAGTTTGTGCCCATTACCCCTTGCCCTGTCACTGGGCACCACAGAAAAAAAGTCTGGTCACATCCTTCTGACACACACTCTTGAAGTATTGATCAGCATTGATGAGGCTGCTCTTTTCCAGACTAAAAAGCCCCAATTCTCTCACAGCCTTTCCTCATCACAGAATTATTTGGGTTGGAAAAGCCTGTGATCTTAAAAGAGTCCAACCATTGACCTATCACCACCACGGCCATTAAACCATGTCCCCAGTAACCATTTCCACAGGTTTCCTGAGCACCTCGTGGATGGTGTCTCCACCTCCCTTGGGTAGCCTGTTCCAATGCCTGACCACTCTTGCAGGAAAGAAATTCCTCCCAACATCTAACCCAAACCTTCAATAAAAGGAATAAAATAATTTATTTTACAGGAGTACCTGAAGTGTTTCTCAAGCATCAGTCAGGATGGGAATCCTGTTCCTCTTGGCACCAAACATACAACAATATTTTCCTAATAATTTTGGAGATCAGAGCTGGGAATGGAAACTGCAGAGAGGTGAAGAGCTGCAACCACCAAACCTGAGCAGCTCAGCAGTGTGAGCTGGCTGGTTTGGGGTAGCCTAAAGCTCTCCCCTTCTCAGATTTATGAATGTGCAATTAAAGTTGGACAGGCAACAAAGAGAAAATTAAAGCTTGGGTCTGCTGTTGCTTTGGAGAACACCGGTTCAGAGGTCAGAGTGGGAAGCAGCACCTCCCCATCCCACCTCATCACAGTGCTGGGGCAATTTGACATTCCTGGTACGTGCTACAAATGGAACCATTTGGGGGATATAATCATCAATTGAGTTAATCCACAAGCATTACTCTGCCTTTAAATACTCTGGGAAGTACAATCAAAGCTCTTGCAGAAAACTTCATTTTGACAGATTCAGCTTTCCTGGAGTCAAGCCACTCTAAAAACCCAGCCTCTATATTCCTTTAATGAGGCTCCCTTTAATATTTAGACCAAAATATTATGATTGCAATTATTAATTAGGCATTCCCCAAGCACAGCTTTATCTTTGTATTTGACTCATTTCCTGAGAGGATCTTCATGAAAGCACCTGACAACATGACTCAAGAAATCAGGCACAAAACCAATCTGTGTTTTCTCCCCACACCCTCCTCCCCCCATCTTCTGTCCTGAATAATTACAACTTAAATCAATCACACAAAAAAAAAAAATTAAAAAAAAATCCATGGTTTACTTCCCAGTATCTCAGCCTTACATTAATATGGAAATCAATGTTTGCAGATGCAAATCAATGACTAAGTGGTTCCTAGCCATTTGCATTCAGAACCAGTAGATTCCAACAAAGAAAAAAAAAAAACAAAAACAAAACCCAGACAACCAAACACTGGTACCAGGAGAGAAGGTTTCCAATTTCAAAATTAGTCACCAAGGAATAAACAAGGTAGAGAAATCCGGGGGAAAAATAAATTAAAATAACATTAATAATTTTAAAAAGCAAAACAAACAAGCACACACCGCCAAATAAACCCAAGAACAAAAAAAATAAACACACAAAGCCATAAACCACACACCCTCAAAAAAAAAAACAACCTACCCCCAAACAAATAAAAGGCAGACAAACACAAAACCAAACCAAAAAGAAATTTTAAAATCCAACCCAAAATCCCCAACCAAACCCAAAACCCAACCCTACACTCACTAGATAACCCCAGAAAGGTACTGTTTGGAGATCATCTATGTCAAACTCCCCTGAAAAAAGGGCAACACAGTTTGAGCAGGAGCTGGAATGGAGATAGTGATGGGAAGTGGATAGAGACAGGGATGGGGCTAAAGACAAGAGTCAAAGAACTGTTCAGATTGCAAAAGACCTCTAAGATCATTGAATCCAACCATCAAGCCAATGCCACCACCACAGCCATTAAACCATGTTCCCAACTGTCATGTCCACACATTTCTTGAACATTTCCAGCGACGGTGACTCTGCCATCTCCCTAGGCAGCCTGTTCCAATGCCTGAACACTCTTGCAGCAAAGGAATTTTTCCTACTAAACCTCCTCTGCCACTATTTCAGGCCATTTCTTCTTGCTCTGTTAAACAAAGATGAGATGGAGGAATGAGGCAACAGTGATAAAGGAGTCCTGGCCTCCCACAGCCAGAAAATGGTCCCTAAAAGGCCTGTCAATGGAATATCCCCCTAGTCCAACATGAGGAGAAGGTGAATTTCAAGAATAATCCGGTGCCAGGTGTATTACTGGAAGTTTCACAGAATCCCAGCACGGTGGGTTTGGAAGGAACCTCTGGAGATCATCCATTCCAACCCTCCTGCTAAAGCAGGGGCACCTACAGCAGATGGTCCAGGATCGCAATAGCCAGCTGGACTTTGAAGCTCTCTAGAGGAGGAGATTCCGCAACCTCTCTGGGCAGCCTCCTCCAGGGTGCCAGCACCCTCAGAATATGATGGTGATACTTCATGGACTGGTGGATTTCATAGATTCGCAGAATGGATTAGACTGGAAGGGACCTTGGAGATCATCCAGTTCCAAACACTCAATCTTCTGTGAACGATTCTTCTATTTCCACTTTAATTAACCAAAGCTACCAGTCCCATCCATGGAAACAAGCAGTCATGAAGTCCTTCAGCTGCACCATTTTTGGATTTTTATAGCTGTAGATTTTTGTGAATGTATTTTTGGGTTTTAATTTTTTTTTTTTTAATGTTTTAGCACAAATTATATTCTGCAAGAGAAAGATTCAAGAGGAACATAGAACTGCTTGAGAGAGCCACAAAGATGATGAAGGGAATGAAACATCTCTGTTTACAAGGAGAGACTGAGGGAGCTGGGGCTCTGCTCCTTGGAGAAGAGGAGACTGAGAGGTGACCTCAGCAATGTTTATAAATATGTAAAGGATGAGTAGCAGGAGGCTGGAGCCAGACTCTGCTGGGTGATGACCAATGCAGGACAAGGGCCAATGGGTGGAAGCTGAGGCACAGGAAGTTTCATTTAAACATAAGGAGGAATTTTTTTGACTGTGAGGGTGACAGAACACTGGAACAGGTTGCCCAGGAGAGTTGTGGGGTCTCCCTCTCTGGGGATATTAAAAACCTGCCTGGACATGTTCCTGGGTGATCTGGTATAGGTGATCCTGCTGTGGCAGGGGGATTGGACTAGATGAGCTTTCGAGGTCCCTTCCAGCCCCTGATATTCTGTGATTCATGTTACAGCAAATATCCATTCTGGTGTTGTCACTGGTTTCAACAGCTTCTAGGAAGGCACAAAGAGGTGGTTCGTAACTTGTTATGGAAAAGACATTGAGTTACTGGAGGTCGTCCAAACAAGGGCAAGAAAGCTGCTGAAGCATTTGGAGCATTTGGTCTGGTGAGGAGCAGCTGAGAGAACTGGGGTTGTTCAGCCTGGAGAAAAGGAGACTGAGGGGAAACCTTCTGGCTCTCTACAACTGCCTGAAAGGAGCTTGGAGCCACTTGAGGGTTGGTTTCTTCTCCCAAGGAAGAAGTGCTAGTACAAGAAAAAATAGTCTCAAGATGCATCAGTAGAGGTTTAGATCATACATGAGGAACAATTTCTGCCCCTTGAGGGTTGTCAATCTGTCTCAGACTACCCAGGGCAGTGGTGGCATTCCCATCCCTGAAGGTGTTCCAAAGAGGCAGAGATGTGGTGCTGAGGGACAAGGTTTAGCACCAGCCCTGGTAGAGTGAGAGAATGATTGGACTTCATGATCCTCCAGGTTTTTTCAAACCAAAGTGATTTTGCAGTTCTGCGTACTCAAAGTCCTTAAGGGAAGGGAAGTGTGAGAAAACGATGGCCCAGAGAAGGGCCACAAGGATGATCAGAGTGCTGCAGCACCTCCGCTATGAGGACAGACTGAAAGAGTTGGGGCTCTTCAGTCTGGAGATGAGGAGGCTCTGAGATTACCTTATTGTGGCCTTCCAGTATCTGAAGGGGGCTTACAGAAAAGCTGGGGAGGGACTTTTGAGGCTATCAGGTAGTGACAGGACTAGGGGGAATGAAGCAAAGCTGGAGGTGGGGAGATTCTGATTGGATGTGAGGAGGAAGTTCTTCACCATGAGAGTGGTGAGGCCCTGGAACAGGTTGCCCAGGGGGGTGGTTGGGGCCACTTCACTTGAGGTGTCTAAGGCAAGGCTGGATGAGGCTCTGTCCAGCCTAATCTAGGGAGGGGTTGGAACTAGATGATCCTTGTGGTCCCTTCCAACATTGACTGATTCTATTCTATGATGCCTTTGTTAGGAGGTAACACAGCAAGGCAGAAGGATTCTGCTGAACCAAGAAGGAGACTCAATATCCCACCACACACCTTTCAAACTCCTAGGGACTGAACACCCCTTAGTAAGTACAGAGCAGCTTCCGGCTGAGCTTCACCCAAAGGGCACCCAGCTCAAGCTCTCCAACACTGCCCTGACAGATGAACCCTGCTCTGCAAAGCAAAGCATAGGAGGAAGAGAAGATTTACTTCAAATGCCCATCAGGTACACAACACACCCCAATGAGTACCAGGTAGGCTACTGGAGCTGGCACAGGTGCCTACACTGTAGGATTCCTTTTCAAAACCTGAAGCAGGATGTGGAGAGGGAAGGGGGTGAGTAGTTGAGAAGTCTGAGTCCATCTGGATTCAAAATTAGACGAGGTGCTGGAATCGAACATGGCACCAGTGATGGGTTAATGGTCAGCTCTGGATTAGCTCTTCACCTACGCCCAACACTTCTCCCATCATCTTAGATGAGTGTCCTGTGGGTTTCTTTGGCTTATTTTCTTTTTGAAGGAAAGATTTAAATTGTTTTATCTCAGGTCAGAAAGGAACTCTTTGGGGTTTATGTAGCAACTCTGACAAAAGCCCTGTTTTGCATTTGCAGCATGACTCCTTTCCTACACAAAATGACTCAGAAAAGCAGGGGTTGACCAGTGTGTTCTTCACCTGCCCTTCAGCCAGCCCTGAGGGTTTTGTTCATCCCACTTTGTCTGAGCAAAGCCCTCCAGGCATGGGTTGAAGGAGAAATCTTCTTAAAGGCTGAGCTACTCTCTGAAGTGTCCTCTCTTGCTTTAGACAGTGTTCTAATGGCAGAATATCACCTGGCACCAACACTACAAGAGCTGTGAGCACTCAGTCCTGCACAGTCTGGTGCCCCTGTATTCAAGACTGTAAAGCCTGCAGTAAAACGTTATTCTTCTTTCTGCTCCAGCAGCAGAAAGGATCAAGAATCCTGCAGGAAAGTGGACAAGAGCAATGCTTTCAGAGGAGGAAACAGCCTTTTGCCTAACAGCCTTCACCATAAGCAGAGGACATGGGGACATGCCACTTCTTCAAGGCAGAGCATGCTCTGAAGTTATCATACAATCACAAAATGTTAGAAGTTGGGAATGAGCTCTGGAGATCATCTAGTCCAAACCAAGACCACCTAGGGCAGGCCACACTGGAAGGCATCGAGGCAGCTCTTAAAATTCTCCAGAGAAGGAGCCTCTGCATGGTGGAGAGCATAGCAACTCATAGCTGATGCAGGGCAAGCTCCAGCCAGGTCGGGTCAACACTTCAGCTTGGATTCACAAAACTAATTGCTTTGGTTCCTTAATATTAACTTAATTTTCATGAACAGTTATCTCCTGATTCATCACCTAGACCTCCTCATTACAGCCTATTATTGCCTTAGCTTTTCATAATTAGACATTTTGAAGTACAGATCCATATCTCTTTCCCTCAGCTCAGATAAAGGCTTATCTCCCTCAAGCAAAAGGGAACCTTCACTGCCCAGAAGTACCCAGGACCATCATCCCATGGTCAGTACCCACAGCCCAAGTTTTCCACTCTTTGCAGCTCTGACTGATGGAAGCCCACAGCCTGCAGAATACAAAGCCGTGCTGTGCTCCCAACCAAAACGCCAGAGTTAACCCTACACATTCTCAATCTCTCCTTATCTCCAACCTGTTCTATGTTTCCATTTCACACTCTTCACGTGAGCTCCATCTCCTCTCAAGCCCTGCTCCTTCTTCGTTTCTCCTCAGTGATGCAACCAACCATTCTGCTGCTGCCCAAACATTCCACTTTTCCCAGTCCTTTAATCCTTCACCTACATCCACTCAACCTATATTTATCTTCGCATCACCTACCCTGTGTGTTTCAAAAGAACCAGCAGCCTAAACCCAACAAGCTGAGCAAACCGTACAGATCTCAATATCTCCCCCTGACATGCCCCAGACTGCATGTGCCACTCTTTGTTTCTACGCAGAAAAGAGAACTTCAGTCCCAAGTGTCTGTGTATGGCTCCTACCTGCCTTAAAAGTCCTCTGGCACCACACAAACATCAACCTCTGCTCCCACCCTGCTCATCTGTCAGTGGTGGAAGGCATCTGAATGCTGTGAGGCAACTGGGTTCTGATCCCACCTTGTCAAATTAGTTCCATTTGTTACATGATGATCCTTTGTTTTTCATGCTAATAATTCTCCAGGCTCTGCAAAACCACAGAATCTCAGCTTGTTGGGAGCTGGGAGGAAATAAGCCTGAAAGGAGGTTAGAGTGAGGTAGGGATTGGTTTCTTCTCCCTGCTATCAGGTGACAGAACAAGAGAAAACGGTCTAAAATTGTGCTAGGGGAGGTTTAGGTTGGATGGTAGGAAAAATTTCTTTCCTGCAAGAGTGGTCAGGCATTGAAACAGGCTGCCCAGGGAGGTGGTGGAGTCACTGAAGCTGGAGACAGTAAGAAACATGCAGACATGGCACATGGGGAACATGGTTCACTTCTTGATCTTAGAGGCCTCTTCCAACCCAAATAGTTCTATGATTCTATTCAGTCCAAATCCTCTCCTAATGCAGGGGCACACACAGCAGCTTGCTCAGGATCATAATGGCCAGCTGGCTTTGGAATCTCTCCAGAGAAGGAGACTCCATAAACTCTCTTGGTGGCCTGCTCCAGGCCTCCAGCACCCTCACACCAAACAGTTATTCCTCCTGTTCACTTGGAACCACCTGGGTTCCAGTTTGTGCCTATTGCCCCTTGTCCTATCACTGGTCACCCCCAACAAGTGTCTGACTCCATCTATCTTAGCCCCTACAGGTCCTTTAGCTCTTGCTGAGCATTGATCAGATCCCCTCTCAGGCTGCTCTTCTCCAGGCTACACATCCTCAGGTCTCTTGGGTAAGTTAGTTACTTTCAGCAAAGCACATCTCTAAACCCTACCATTTTCTGAACTGGTTTGCCCATCTTCAACCACGTCCCCTATTTTTAAGGGCCATAACACATCAATCAGCTCTTGGACATTCTTCTCTCTGACTTTGTGTGTCTTTTAAGGACTTGCATAGCTGGATTGTACCGAGAAAAAGCACATGACATAACTATTAAAAAACAGCTGTAAAAGTAGCAGTTTACACAAGTCCCACAAATCTGGGCTGGCTGGAGCAAGGTGAGAATTGGTACTTTAGGTAAGCCTTGAAAAATAGGAGATTTAAATGGATTTTGAAAAGGGCAAATTCTCAAGCAGCAGCCAGCATAGTGGAGCGAGGAAATTGCTCTTTCTGCAAGCCTCACCTTCCAAAGGCAAACACTGAATTCCTATTACTTTCTGAAACCATGAAAATGTTTTACCCCATTCACCAGTGTAATGGCAGCCACCAAAGGTTCTGAGTCAGATTCTCCTCAGGTTGTTACTGAGAAGGGAAATGGCATCACAAAGCGTGTGGTGATGTTTCAGGATACAGATTTCATAACACTTAGAAAACAGAAACACAACGAAATTGGCCCAAGATTCTCTGTGAAGAAAGGTCACTACTAGATCCCCTTCTTCCTTGAATACTCCAACAGTGGTTTTATCAGTGGAGTCATCTCCACCAAAGATTCTGCACAGAGATGAGTCCAGCATCTCTCCTGGAACAGACTTGCTACGTGCCTGCAGCAATATCCCACATTCTTTAGAATCATGAAGTCATTTTCCTTAGAGAGCATGGAGTCCAACCATTAACCCAGCACTGCCAGGTCACCACCAAACCATGGCCTGCAGCACCGTATCTCCACAGCTTTGAAATCCCTCCAGGGATGGGAACTCCACCACTATCCTGGGAAGTCTGGGACAGGACTTAATAACCCTCTTGGGGAAGGAATTCTTCCTTATGTCCAACATAAACCTCTTCTGGGGCAACTTGAAGCCATTTCCTTTTAGCCTATCACTTGTTCCTTGAGAATAGAGACCAACTCTCACTTGGCTGCAACCTCCTTTCAGGGAGTTGTAGAGAGCCAGAAGGTTTCCCCTCCTCCTCTTCCCCAGGCCGAACAAATACACTTCCCTCAGCTACTCCTTACCAGACCCTTCACCAGCTTTGTTGCCTTTCTCTGGATCTGATCCAGTCCCTCAGTGTCCTCCTTGGAGTGAAGGACCCAAACCTGAACCCCAGGACTCAAAGCCCTGGGCAGCCTCACCAGGGACAATCCCTGCCCTGCTCCTGCTTTTCACACTATTGCTGATCCAAGCCAGGATGCTGGTAGCCTTCTCAGCTACCTGGTCACATGCTAGCTCATCTTCTTGGCTTTGTGTGTGAAAGTTGTGGGTTCAGACCTCCTGCAGACAATCAGGTTTCGGCAGCTTAGATAAAACAGAGTTACAGAACTATTTAGGTTGGAAGAGACACTGAAAGTGACCTCAAAGACCATCTAGTTCCAATGCCCCTGCCATGGGCAGGGGCACCTCTCACTAGACCAGGCTGGTCAAGGCCTCCGTCTGCTGAGATGTGTCAGTATTACCCTGTGCACCCTAAAACACCTGCCTTTTAGATGCACACTCGACTCTGGGCTCCTTGGTGTTTGGTCACCTTGTCTCCTTAGAGTTGCAGTGAAATCTGAAGGTCAATACCAAAATGAAGTTAAAGCAGGATTCTCAGTGCCCAGCCACAGTCACAAATCATAGAATGGTTTCAGTTAAAGGGGACTTCAAAGATCATCTAGTTCCAAGCCCCTGCAATAGGCAGGAACATCTCCCACTAGAACAGGTCACTCAAGGCCTCGTCCAACCTGGCCTTGAACACCTCCAGGGAGAGCACAGCCACAACATCCCTGGGCAACCTGTTCCAGTATTTCACCACCATCACTGTAAAGAACTTTGCGCTCTCCTCACAAAGCAGTAATGGTCTCAATGGATTTATCAAATACTAAATAAAAGAGAACTTCAGAGCTGGACAACTCTTTGCAGCCTTTGAGGAGAGCACTCAGCAGCACAGAGCTTCAGCATGTTACCAAGCAATGATTAATTAATATCAATCTTGACCCAGACCTGTGAGAATTCAGTGCTGTTGTCTTCACCTCACCTGCTACTAGCACCTCTCTGCCTTTTCTGACCTTCAGAATCATTCATCTGTGTTTAGTATTCCACAGCAGCCAGTTCCAGCTCATAGTAGCACAACCCCTCCTAAGCTCTGCACCTCCTGGATGCGCTCATGGCACAGCTGGAGATTATCTAGAGAAGCTGTACATCCAGGAGATGAGACTTGAGGACCCACCTCCCACTATCAGGCAGGGTATTCTGGTAACCTCCACCTTTAATTATATGTGCAGCTAATAAAATTCTTGTTGGGGGGGAACAACTAAGAAGATGATAAAAACTAATATATGGGGATGAATGTAAAATAGAATCCTAACAAAGAGCTGTGGTGCTGAGCTAAGGCAGGCTGGGAAGTCCATGCCCACCATACACTGTTGCCTGGAGCAAATAGACACTCTCAACATGGTGGGGTTGGAAGGGACCTCTGAAGATATCCTCCAGTCCAAACACCCTTCTAAAGCAGGGGTACCCATAGCAGCTTGCCCAGCACCCTTCAGAGGAGGCTCCATAACCTCTCTGGGCAGCCTGTTCCAGGGCTCCAGCACCCTCACATAAAGAATTTCTCCTTCTGTTCAGGTGGAACCTTCTGGGTTCCAGTTGTGCCCATTGCCACTTCTGCTGTCACTGGGCATCACTGATAAGAGTCTGGCACTATCCTCATGCTCCCTGCAGATCCTTTAGCTCTTACTGAGCATTGATCAGATCCCTTCTTAGGCTGCTCTTCTGCAGGTTCAGCAGACCCAGGGCTCTCAGCCTTTCCTCTTCATAACGTTCCAGGCCCCTCAGCAGCTTTGTAGCCTCCACTGGATCCCTTTTCTCCAGTAGTTTCCTGACTCTTCAACTGGGCAATTCAGAACTGGATCCAAGACTCCAGATGTCGCCTCACCAGGGCAGAGCAGAGGGCAAGGGAAATATCCTGCTAACCACACTCTTCTTCATGCATCCTAGGAGACCATTTGCCTTCTTGGCCATGAAGGCACACTGCTGGCTCACATCCTGTATTGCAGCAGAGACTGCACTGAAAATTCATTTCAGAAATTAAAATATGGAAAATTAGTTGCTTTCCTCTCAAAATCTACATCACTGGAGATGGTCCCCACCAATATGACAAAGCAGGAAGATTTTTAGGTTGTCTTGAAAAAGTCAGTTGGCATGAACGTCTCGGGCCCCTTTATGGCTTCAAATTGTGCCAGAGCAATTTTAGGTTGGAGAAGAGGAGGAATTTCTTTCTTGCAGAGTGGTCAAGCATTGGAATAGATTGCTCAGGAAGGTGGTGAAGTTTCCATCCCTGGAGATGTTCAAGAAATGTGCATATATGGCACTTGGGTACCTGGTTTAATAGCTGTGGTGGTGGGTTGAAGGTTAAACTCAGTGATCTTAGAGGTCATTTCCAACCCAAACAATTCTATGTTGGTTTTGTTGTTTTTTTTTTCCTCATATCACATCCTTAATTCATAGAATATTGTATCATGAAACCAAACTGTGGTCCTTTGGAGACACCTGCTATGCAGAAGTCATTAACTCCTGCAGTAATCCCTATTTGCTTTCCTTACTAATGCAAAATCCAAACAAGCTTAATTCCTAAAAATCCCTATCAGGTCTAAAGCCTCTCTTCCTTCCTGTCTGGTTGACTTGCCTGTGTCAGCACAACTACCAACACATCTGTCACTGAGTCATTGAAATTCTTGGAAAGAAGTTGAAAAAGTACCATTTTCTCTCCTTTATTTCATGCTTTCTTCACGGAACTGAAGGAACTTTCACTTGGCAGAAAACGTCTGCCATCATTCAGGTCTAGGAGGCCATCATCAAACTCAGATGACGGTTGGGAGGATACTTACATTCATCAGGATTACAAGAACTGTTTAAAATGGGCTTGGATGATTTCCTCAGTTTTCTTGTAACAGTGCCAATATCAGATACTCCTCCTCAGGAAGTTTGGAGCTTTGGGCTATTTCTGGCTGACTGCTCATCTCCCATTTTACTTCTGTTGTGCACAAACCCACCCAAAGAATGCAAACCATTGACTAAGCCCGTGATTGCCAGAGACAGGCTGGAAGGGAACTCTGAAGATCATCCGGCCCAGCCTTGCTGCTAAAGCAGGGGCACCCACAGCAGCTTGCCCAGGATCACAATGGCCAGCTGGCTTTGGAATCTCTCCAGAGAAGGAGACTCCATAAACTCTCTGGGCAGCCTGCTCCAAGCCTCCAGCACCCTCACACGAAACAAGTTTCTCCTCCTGTTCACATGGAACCACCTGGGTTCCAGTTTCTGCTGCCCCTTGTACGTTAACACTGGGCACCGCTGACGAGAGTCTGGCCACATCCTCTTGCCCTCAACTTTGTTCTTGGTGAGCATTAAGAAGAGCCCCTTCTCGGGCTGCTCTTCTCCAAGAAGCTCCAGAGTCATTGCCTTACTCTGGCAGGATTAAAAAGACAGATCTTTACACCTCTAGGTGAGTGGTTGGCCTTGATGATCTCAAAGGTCTATTCCAGCCCAAACAGTTCTATGGTTTACGATTTTCATCTTCATCCTGAGCTGTCAAAAAATATTGTAATACCTCAGTTTATTCTGCCTCAGTGAGGCCACAGCTGGAACACTGGGTCCAGCTCTGGTTTCCCCAGTTCAAGAGGAATAGGGATACACAGAAGAGTGTCCAATGGAGGCAACAGGCGTGAGGAAAGGACTAGAACATCTGTCTGATGAGGAAAGGCTGAGAGACCTGGAGCTGTTTAACCTGAAGAGCAGCCTGAAAGGGGATCTGCTCAATGCTCAGCAATGATCTTAACTGTCTTTTCCAACTCAAATGATTCTCTGATGGTTGTCATGTGAGCAAAACCTAAACAAGAGATGAATTTTTGAAGGAATGGTTGTGAATCAGCTCAATTGACATCTGAAAGTTACAGAGTTTGACTGAAACAGGACAGCCACTAGAGCTCCAGAAACCTTTCAGTGTGGAAAAATAAGGAAATTACAGGGGAAAAGGTTAAGCTGCCCTTAAGGGTTCTTAACTTGTATCAGGTTTACTCATGGAGCTACAAATCCAGATCTGCAAGAGCACCTGAGATATCACAGCAGATGATGAAAGCCTATTATGCTGCAGCCCTGAGAGAGGCAAGATTTGTCAGCTCAGTGAAGCATTGGCTCTTGCTATAAATGAGCAGTTTATTGACCTTTCTGCGATTGAGACAAAACCCAAAGCCAAAAATACCCCAGCAGCAAGCAGGCAGCATGGACCATCACTCAGAAATTCCTAGCCAGCAACGGGAGATCAACCTTGAAGGTCACCGCAGTACTTTGCTCTGGTCTAACCAGGATTGCATTGATGAGCTGAAAACTTCTAGCCCAGCCAGAAGCCTGTGGGCTCACTCAGCTCTTCACTCATGTTTTTTGGTTGTGACCAGATCTATCTGCTCCTAGCTTTGCTGTGGTGCACCATGACTGTCATCATTTTGGGGAAGAAACATCATAAATAGGGCCATTATCTTCCCATCCTGAGAGTATTTTCACACATGCTGATCATTCACTCTTGAGCTATGTCTTCCCTTTCAAAGAGATTCACCAAGTTCAGAGCCGCAGCATGTGCCCCCAAGAAAGGAAGAATCATAGAATTTTCTTGGTTGGAAAAGACCTTTAAGATCACTGAGACCAATCAAAATGGGCCAGACTCTTCTCAGTAGTCTCCAATAATAAGACAAGAGGTAATGGGCATAAACTTGAAAATAGAAGTTCCATCTGAACATGGGTAGGAACTTCCTTACTTTAGGAGTGGCAGAGCACTGGAACAGGCTGTCCAGAGGGGTTATGGAGTCTTCTCTTCTGGAGACTTCCAAGACCCATTTGGGTACATTCCTGTGTGACCTTCTCTAGGTGGTCCTGCTCTGCTGGGGGGCTTGGACTTGATAATCTTCAGAGGTCCCTTCCTACAATTCTGTGAGGACAATACCCAGAGACAGCACCTCTGACATCTCCACATCTTGTGGTTTAATAAGACAAAGGAGAAACAACTGCCTCTAAATAGTCCTTTTCTCTGAAGTACAGCTGGTGCCAGACCTGCCCATGGCAGGGAGGTTGGAACTAGGTGGTCTTTAAGGTCCCTTCCAAACAAGCACAGGACTCCACATCCCAGGGGACAGGATGGTCCTGCACTCTACATCCACATTTTGACTCATAAAATCACAAACTGGTTTGGCTTGGAAGTGACCTCAAAGATCATCCAGTTCCACCTCCTGCCATGGGCAGGGACATCTCCCACTAGACCAGGTTGCTCAAGGCCCCATCCAGCCCGCCCTTGAACACCTCCAGGGAAGGGGCATCTATGACCTCCCTGCACAACTTTTTCCAGTCTCTCACCACCTTCACAGTGAAGAATCTCTTAATATCTTCTCTCTCCTTTTTCTGGACAGGCTGGAGAGAGCACAGCAGAGAGCCACAGGATGATTTGGGGACTTAAGCATCGCCCCTACGAAGATACTCTGAGAAACCTGGGGCTGTTTAGTCTGGAAAAGAAAAGACTGAGATGGAATCTAATCAATGTATGCAAATATCTGAGGGATGGGCATCAAGTGGATGGAGTCAATATCTTTTTGGTGGACAGCAGCAATAGGACAAGGAACAACCGCTACAAACTGGAACATAGAAGGTTTTGCCTCAACATGAGGAGAAACAGAGAGGTTGTGGAGTCTCCTTCTCTGGAGACTTTCAAAACCTGCCTGGATGCCCTCCTGTGCAAACTAACGTAGGGGACCATGCCTCAGCATGGGGCTTGGACTTGATGATCTCCGGAGGTCCATTCCATCCTTTAAAGTTCTGTGACTCAGTCTGAAGCCATCACTTCCCATCCTATCTATAGATTCACTGATAACTAGACCCTCCTCATCTTTCCTGTAGACCCATTTTAAATACTGGAAGGCCTCTATAAGATCTCCCTGGAACCTTCTCTGCCCACAGACCAACTCACTCCTACATTTATGACATGCTTTTTTGGCTCAAGATCCCAATTTCCCACCAGCTGAGTCACCCAAGCATCAAGAGCCAGTATCAGTCTCTCCCTTTGCCCCAGAGAATACACAGCAATGCTTCATAAAGCAGAAGAGCTTCTTCAGGAGGCATCTCAGTCATCTCACTATGAAACAGCCCACCAGTTCTCGCACCTCTGTAGGTCTTTACAAATGCAAATTCTATTTTGGATCCAAGGTCCTTCACATTACAGAATGGTTTTGTTGGAAGGGATCTTAAAGATTATCTAGTTCCAACCCCCTACCATGGTCAGGGACAACCCCCACTAGACCAGGCTGCTGAAGGCCTCAGGACCACCATGGGCCAGACCTCTCAGAACACTGTCTTCCTCAGGCTCTCTTCATGTGAATTGCCTTATGTAGGCCACCTGAATGAGTCCAAAACTAATTCCCATAGAAAATATCTATATTGTGATCTAGTTGGAGGTGTCCCTGCTCAATGCAGGGGCATTGTCAAGATGACCTTTAAGGGTCCCTTCCAACCTGATGTAACATGTTCCCAGTGCCTTTCTACATCACCAGGCAGCACTGTGCTCTCCTCAGGAGTTCACATCACTGGGTTGGAAAGGTAAGGAGCTACAGAAATCATCCTGTGAGGTTCTGTACAGCCAGTGAGGGAGCAGAGATCTCCCAGCAGAAGAAGCAATCCCATTTAATGTCTTTCACTGTCACCATCTGAGAACTTCCTCATTAAGAACCTGAGCTAATGGCTGCCATCCAGTGTCCATTCCTTCCCAAGGCACTAGAGATGTTTAGGCTTGGACCACAAAGAGGCAGATACAGAAGGAAATAAAAGCAAAGGAGAAGTAGAAAGGGACACATTAAATCAGAGATGCCAAGTGCAATTCCTGTCTCCTTGATGCCATTTGCTGCAGAAGCTATTGGACACTGACAGATGTTGGTATCCACTTTATTGACCTGCATGGGGCTGTAAAGGTAATTTCTGTTAAATGCCCCAAAATCTCATTCCCAGGACTCAGCTCTCTGTGCAAATGAAGTTGTGTTGGCAGCCATACAGCTCGGGTGGGTGTTCATAACTTAGTCCAGGTTCTTCTAAGAATGGGAATTCTGGGACAGCATGTGGTAGGGTATAAAAATCTGAAGCACTCAACAGAAATTATCCCTGATAAAGGCAGCTGAGTAACTGCAGAGAAAGGCAAAATGATACAGCTGATGCTCCACTCAGACTGCCAGAAGCTGATTTGATCTTTCCAAGAAGCAGGGAGGTTACCACAGAATTGTTCAGGTTAGAAGAGCCCTCCAAGATCAGAGTCCAACCTTAAACCTAACACCGCCATGGTCATCCAACCATGTCCCAAAGCACCACGTCCACAGGTTTCCTGATTCCACTATCTCCCTGGGCAGCCTGTTCCAATGCCTGACCATTCCTGCAGCAAAGAAATTGCTCCTAATCTTCAACCTAAACCTCACAACCCTGGCACAATTTCAGCCCGTTTCCTCTTATTCAGTCAACCGATCCCAGGGAGAAGAGAGCAACACCCACCTGGCTCCAAGCTCCTTTCAGAGAGTTGTAGAGGGCTATGAGGTCTCCCCTCAGCCTCCTTTTCTCCAGGCTGAAGAAGCCTGGAATCCTTACCTGCACACCTCACCATTCCTGTTCTCCGGCCATTCCTGTTCTCTAGACCCTTCACCAGCTTTGTTGCATTTCTCTGGACCTGCTCCAGCCCCTCAATGTGCTTCTTGGAATGAGTGGCCCAAAACTGAACCCAGTTCAGTTCCCTTTATCTCTCAATTCAGTACTGGAAAATATCCTCCCATCTCCTGAAGCAACCACAACAAAACAGATTTTCTCACCATTGCAGGCTGAGTGTTGAGGAGTGGAGCTCCCCTTCTGCCTCAGCTAACCCGAACACCATGAGACATCACGGAGCACAAAACCACACAAGAAGAGAATTTAAAATTCAGGCTCTGTTCAGAACTAAAAATAACTGATGGGATCAGACGGCAGCACTTCATAGAATCAGAGATTTTTTTCTTTTTTAGTTGGGAAAAACCTTCAAGATCACCAAGTCCAAATATCAGGAGGCCTTGAACAATCTGGTTTAGTGGAAGGTGTCTCTGCCAAGGCTAGGGGTATTAGAACCAGATAATCTCCAGGGTGCCTTCCAACTCAAAACATTCTATGGACCAATGAATTATCTACCTCTACCATATCTGGTGCTAAGCCACATCCCTCAGCACCATAGCTTGGGAGCTTCCCATTGGATGTGCTTCTACACCTCTGCAGGACAGCACAACATCAGCCAGCTGAAGTCTGGAGCCCAAGGTCCATGCCCACCTTGATCACCCCTACTTGCATTCACAGGGATAAGTGCAGCTCCTGGCCATGTCACAAGAGTCTGTAGACAGTGCCAAGCCTTGAAGAGATCCGCATATTGAAAGCTCTTGCTAGCAGACAATACGTGTTCCTACAGCTTGAACAGGACACCACTTTAAGTGTAGCTAGTTGGGAAAGACTTTTAGATGGATGCCGGTGTTCTGGTGGAGCAGAGGTGGCTCTGGTCAGAGCTGTGACTTCCCAGCTCTGGCTCTGCTCAGGGAGTCACTTGCTGAAGTTCAGGGCATGGCTGCACAACCAGAGCAATGTTTCCAGCAGAGATAAGCTGATGATAGAGATCCTGACAAGGGCTGGACTGCACAAAAGCTCTGCCTGAGACTTACTCCTGGCCATACCAAGGGCACTGCCACAGCTTGTGCCACATCTTTGCGGGGCAGCTGTAGGGAGGAGTGGCCAGGACAGGAGACCCGTAACTGCCCAAAAAGGGATTACAGCCCATGGATGGAACCTGCAGTAGATAGCTGAGGGATCAGCAGGGTCAAGCCTCTTCTCCACTGGATGCTGTCCCAGGAGGACTCTGTCCTTTCTGCCTTCCATCCCCATCCCTGTGTTCCTGAATCCAAGGCCAGAATCCAGTTGCCATCTGCAGCTGAGTCCAGCCTGGGTCTTGCCCAGTGCCTGCACCTAGCCATCAGAGCTTGGGCTCCATGGTGGCTTCTGTCTCTGTGTTCCATGTGATTGTTGTTCTTTCCAACCCAGCTGGTTGAGTTTCTTTCCTACTCCACCAGTTGCTCTCCTTTCTTCCCTTTGGGAAGGCAGAGGGCTTCATGGAGACTGTCAAGCACTTGTCTGATGACCAGCATAGCTCTCACCCAGGACACACTAAAAAAAAAAAATTATAGATGAGATCATCTCTAGCTAAGAAGACCTACATCTACACCAGTGGTTAGCAGTGGAATAGGTTACCCACAGAGGTGCTAGACTCACCATCCCTGGAGGCATCCAAGACATGTGTGGACATGACACTTCGGGACATTATTTAGAGTCCACAGTAATCTTAGGCTGACGGTTGGGCCTGATGATCCTAGAGGTTTTTTTCCAGCCAAAACTATTCTGTGGCTCTATGAGTAATGAAGCAAAGATTACAGCTGACTCCCCACCACAGCAGTGGGACCCTGCCTCCTCTCTGAGCACACTTGCTGTATTTTTCCTCCTACACAGAGACACTGCTCCAAAGTTCTTGGGTTTGCCCCCAGCACTGACACCTTCCATCAGGAAGTCACTGCTTTGATTACCAATGTCACCTTAATTTGTGTTTTTCACAACACAAGCCTCTCTGGCTCCAGGATATTTCCAGATTGCCTTCAATAAACATGAATGCAAATTTATTCATCCCGCCTCGTTCTTTGTCGCTCTGCGTTACCACTGCTACGGAAGCTAAAGAGACCTTCAGCTACAAACTCCTTGTTCACCATTTCTTCAGCTACCTCCACAGATACTTGATCTTCCAGTACATTTTTTTCCCCTGGATTTTATAAGATAAATACATGAAAGAAGATATTATTCAGGCGAACTTCTAGTGGAAGACATCCATTCTGAAGGAAGGTGTGAGCTACCAACCTGCCTCCTCTGCATGAAAGAGAATTAAACCCTTCATTCCTTCCAAATCTGCTTTTCAGAGCATTGACAGACAGCAGATGTCATAAGGACTCTTTCCACAATCCACAGAATGCCAGCATGGTGGGGGTTGGAAGGACCTCTGGAGGCCATGCATTCTAACCCCCCTGATAAAGCAGAGGCAACCACAGCAGCTTGGCCAGCATCACAATGCCCAGCTGAGCTTGGAACCTCACCAGAAGAGGAGACTCCACAACCTCTCTGGGCAGCCTGCTCCAGGCCTCCAGCACCCTTACACCAAACAAGTTATTCATTCTGTTCAGGTTGCACCTCCCTCCTGGTTTCCAATTTGTTGGCTGCCCCTTGTCCTGTCTCTGGGAACCACTGACTAGTGTCTGGCTCCATCCTTTTGCCCCCCACAGCTCCTTCAGCTCTTGCCGAGCATTAATCAGCTCCCCTCTCAGGCAGCTTTTCTGCAGGCTCAACAGCCCCAGGGTTCTCAGCCTTTCCTCCTCACAGAAATGGTGCAGGCCCCTCAGTATCTTTGTGGCCTCCTCTACACTCTCTCCAGCATTCAGTTCAGGGACTTCACCAGGGCTTCCACCTTAAAGGCCACCAGGTCTAGAGACTCACTTATTCTACCAAATCCCAGCTCTCCGCCTTCTAAACACTGCCGTTTTCAACCCCTGACCTCAGAAGAAACTCTTAACTCATTGGTTGGGTATTTGGAAATCTCTTCCCCAAAAGGCTTGTCCAGGCCTGGCCCGGGCTGCCCAGAGCAGTGGTGGAGTCTCTGTCCCTAGAGGGGTTTCAAAGCTGTGTAGATGCAGTGATGAGAGACATGGTTTAGTGATGACCTGGCAATGCTGAGTTAATGGTTGGATTGGGTGATCTTAAAGGCCTTCTCCAAAAAAATGGTTTTGTGAATCACCCAAGTTTTCCCAAATAGGGGGAAGCATGCAGAGTTTTATTATTTCCTGTATCAAAACTGTACAGGAAGTATCCAAGAGAGCACTGGGGTTCAGGATGAGATGTCACAGATCCTTACACAGAGTTTTGGAACACGGACTTTTTCTAAGAGGCTGGAGAAGGTTTGAATTTGGGGTGGAGACAGGAAATGAGGAAAGCCCAAAGGATGACAGATTCAGGCACCAAAGCCCTCTTGAATATTTAATTAAGCCACAAGAGAAGCTGCCACACCATTCACATGACTCATGATCAAATATGACTCCAACTTATGGCATGTTCTATTGCTCATTTCGTTTTTATAGGAGCTGATTAAAGTGCCTTCACTCAAATTTTATGCTGTAAGACATCCTTATTCTTCCCCACAAATCCATCAAGAGAGACAAACCGCACATTTGCCAAGCCCTTAACTAAAGGGCATTAACTCAACACTCCCAGGGTCCCCAAATGCAAGTCATCTCCATGTATATTGATTCCATTCCCTGCAATAAAAGCTTTGTCTAAGAAAATTTTTAAAGCAGCAATTTTATCAACCTGCTTTGGATTTAATTAATGAAATAATGGCTTGCTGTAGCCACTACATGGGGCAGGCTCCCCCTAGGTGCCTTCAGGCACATTGGACACGGGGCAGATTTTGCCTAAGTGCCTTCAAACTGAAGACCCAAGTGAATTTGTGTACAAAATCGGGTTGAGTGGATCCCTGCCCAGGAGACGGCAGACAAGAACAGAAGCCAGAGCAAGCAAGAAGACACCAATGAGATAATGTTCTAGGTGCTAGAACACAGGCAGGACTCCTTCAGAAGTCCAGCAAGGCTCTGCAGAAGGCTGCATCAATGCCAAGGCACCCAACAGCACTGTACAGTATTTTCCTTTGTGCAGTAGGCTCCATGGCACCACCTCCTGCACAGACAGTGATAAGCCCCTCCCTGGAGCTGTTCAAGGCCAGGTTGCATGAGGTCTTGAGCAAGCTAGTCTAAGGGAAGGAGTCCCTGCCCACGCCAGGAGGTTGGAACTAGATAATCTTTAAGGTCCTTGCCAGCCCAAACCAGTCTGAATATGAACCAGTGTGTTGCCCAGCACTCATATCTGTGGTGGTTCTGGAATTGCCTGTCTCCCCCACACAATGAATTCGCCCAGACTAGCCTTAGCCAGCTGGAAGTTAAGGAATGAAGCTTTAAACTCACAGCTTAGCACAATATACAAGTAGATATTTACACTATATTACAAATATTTACAGCTATATACTGAAAAATACAAGATAAAAGTCATACAGAAACACAATACCTCTCCCAGAAACCAGTCCCCAAGAGGGGTTCCCAACCATCCTTCCACCTTCTCTCCACCCCCCAACCCGATAGCAGAATCTACCTTTCTTGCAAGGTGAACTAGAAAGATCAGTGAGGGGGGGTTTGAAGCAGAATTGATTAGTTGGGTTACATAGATCCAGCTAGAAGCCAAGGAGAGAGAGCTCAGACTCCACAGACAGACAGACAGACACACCACTGTCTTACCTGTGTTTGTGTCCTTGCTTTAGTACATCCCAGTAAACCCATGAGTGGACATCACCACTGTTTTCTTTTCACAGCCTATAATCTATTTTTTCCTCATTAAAATATTCCAATTAGCCTCAAACCAGCACGATACCCCAGGTTGGGCTGCCAAGAAGCTCACCACTCTTACCAGCAAGCCCCCAGTCCTTCCCAGCTCCTAACTCTGGTCTATGCAGCGTTTCCATCTTCACATGCCATGACTCCCCCAGGAAGATGCATTGCCACCAAACACTTCACTCCTTAACTAGCAGCAAAGGCAGGTGGTGAGCTGTCTTCTCAGCAAGCAGCAGCAGGTCAGAAGCTATCAAAGCCAGGAAACCTGAACCTTCATCTAAGCAAGGCATGCTTTGTCTTAGTAGGCACTTTGTCCAGCTTCAGGGCACAGACTCTCATACTAGATTTTGTGACTCCACAGATCAAATCTGTCCAGTCTTCCATTGATCCTCTCCACAAAAGTCTCTCCGAGTTTCTCACATCTCTATTGACTGTTCCTGAGGCTTTTGTCCTAATTTTTTCCTAACGAGATCTTCTGAATGCTTGGAGGTGTGGCAATTCTCTGGAGGCCTTCATTAACACAACCCCAGATTGTAGTTCTGGTTGCTTCAGTCTAACGTTCAGACTCCAACAACCACAGGGGGAACTTCAGGCTAAAAAGTTGAACATTCCACTTCTGCCTTCTTTCCCAGGTGAATTCCCACAAACCATTTAATTTCCAGTACCGAGAAGCACTACATGAGACTGTTTTGTGTTCAGGGAGAGCACAAAACAATACAAAGCTCAGACTCTGTCACACCTCCCACAGCCACAAAGTAACTCCTGAGCCAAAGGCACCTTTGTCCTTGCAAGATCAGAACAAAGGCAACAGGTTTGTCCTTTCACAAGATTTAAGGGGAGTCACCTCATTTACATGTATCTCCAATTCTTGTCTGCCCATCACCACTTTACAGTCTTGGGGTGCATGAAGAAGAGTGTGACCAGCAGCCAAGGGAGGGTCTCTTCCCCCTCTACTCTGCCCTGCTGAAGCTAATCTGGAGTACCAGGTCCAGTTCAAGACAAACTGCAGAGAGAGAGTCCAAGGGAGGCTCCAGAGATGCTGAGGGGTCTGCAGCATCTCTGTGAGGAGGAAAGGCTGAGAGCCCTGAGGCTGTTGAGGCAGAAAAGCAGCCCCAGGGAGGATCTTTCCAACACCCAGCAAGAGCTAAAGGGCTTGTAGTGGGCAAGAGGACGGGGCCAAACAGTGGTACCCAGTGACAGGATAAGGGGCAAAGGGCACAAACTGGAACACAGGAATTTCCATCTGAACAGGAGGAGAAACCTGTTTGGTGTGAGGCTGCTGGAGGCTTGGAACAGGCTGCCCAGGCCTGTCTCCTTCTCTGGACAGATTTCAAACCCACCTGGACAAGCTGGTGTGGATGCCCCTGCTTCAGCAGGGAGATTGGACTGGATGATCTCCAGAGGTCCCTTCCAACACCCATCATGCTGGGGCTCCCTGTGGCAGAGGAGAAGATTTAGATTGCCAGAACACTCAACACATTTCTGGAAGTGAACCCTGGACAGAATTGCGCATCATCTCAAGTGCTCCTTGCAGAGCACAGCAATCAATAGTAGCATATAGCAGCATCTTGCTGAAATCCAGGCTGTCCAAATTAACCCTGCTTGAACTTCAGTCTCAGATATCTGTGGGATGGAATCAGATCAGCTCTCTGCATTCGGCACTTTGGATGCTAATATTACAATCACCCCTGGCAGGGAAAAGAATCACTCTTTTTTTCCTTCCCCTCTCCTTTCTGTTCTTATTCAGGTTTTTTTTGTTGTTGTTGTTGTTTTGTTTTCTTTTTCATTTCAGTTGCTTGCCATGGCTCAGACTTTTCATTAGGTACAAGTGAGTTAAATTCACACCAGTTTGCTCCACTTCTTGTTTTGTGATTTAATCAGGCTTGAAGATAAGATGAAGTGTAAACCCTTAAATACAGCTGAAGGAAGATAAAGACTTTCATTCCTCTGCTTAAAGCATCCTTCCTGAGCAATCATCCAGTAAACAGCTCCCTCTCCCACCACAGCCTGTGCAGACCTTGTACCTTGGCAGGAAGGAGAGAAGCCATAAAGCTGCTTTGTCAGATCACAGAATGACAGGCATTGGATATGACCTCTGGAGACCACGGAGTACAACTGCCCTGTCAAGGCAGGTTCACCTAGACAAGGTGAAGAAGAGGGCAGGCTCTTTTCAGTGGTGTCCTGTGGTAGGACAGGGGGCAATGGATACAAACTGGAACCAGAGGAACCTGAACATGAGGAGAAACTGCTTTGGTGGAGCCCTGGAGAAGGATGTCCATAGAGGCTGTGGAGTTTCCTTCTCTGTAGATTTTCAAGACACATGTTCCTCTGTGTCCTACCCTAGGTGAACCTGCCCTGGTAGGGGGATGGACTAAATCTACAGAAGTCCCTTGCTATCCCTACCATTCCGTGATTCTAAGGCCACATAGGAACAGCTTCAGGCAGGTTTTGAATTTCTCCAGAGGTGGAGACTCCACCACCTCCCTGGGCAGCCTGTTCCAGTGCTCTGCCACCCTTAAAGTGAATAAGTTCCTCCTCATGTTTAGATGGAACATCTTATGTTCACGTTTGTGCCACTGACCCCTTGTCCTGTCACTGAAAAAAACCCTGGTCCCATCCTCCTGACACTCTCCCTTGAAGTATTGATCAGCATTGTTGAGATCCCTCCTCTTTCCTAGACTAAAAATCCAAAATTGTCTCAGCCTTTCCCCATTAGAGAGATGTTCCAGTCCCTTCAGCATCTTTGTAACCCTGAATGTCCATGGGAAGAGATTCTTCCCAGCAAAAGCTGCTGCTGGAGGAGCAGACCTCATGCATTTGGCACATTGTGCTACACCACAGTTGTGTGGTGGTGACATTTCATACCCAAAATTTCAGCAGCTGAAGGCTGGCACAACAGATTTCCACACATCTTGCAAGAGGCAAGCAAGTGCAATGCAACACAGTAAAAAGCTTCAAAGCTGTGAATGAGGAATGAAAGCAGTAGTAGGGGAAGGGTAAACTGAGAAGCAGCTACTCAGGCCAAGGACTATGTGAGGGGCAGCCTGGAGGATGATCTGCCATGCCCATAACTAATTGCAGCAGCTGCCATGGGGAGTTGACTCCTTGGGGAACCCATGGAAACCTCTATTGGAACAGGCTGAGAGTTGGGGAGACCTGGTGGCCTCCCAGGACCTGAAGAGGGTCTACAAGGAATCTGGGGGGAGACTTTTTACAAGGGCTTGTAATGATAGAACAAGGGACAATGGCTTTGAGCTGGTAGAAAGGAGATCAAAGGTGGAGGTTAGGAAAAAAAATTATTTACAGTGAGGATGCTGAGACACTGGAACAGGCTGCCCAGGGAGGTTGTGGATGCTCCCTCTTCCTGGAGGTGCTCAAGGCCAGGTTGGATGAAGCTTTGAGCAAGCTAATTTACTGGGAGGTGTCTCTGACCACATCAGGGGGGTTTGAGGTAGATGATCTTTAAGGTCCCTTCCAACCCAGACCATTCTGTGATTCTATGACTTCAAACTGAAGTCGACCATGGAGTCTTTCTCCATGTTCCAAGCACAGTCAGGTGAAGAAGAGAAATCTTTGTTTCAGGGAGGGGGGAAAAAAAAAAAAAAAAAAAAAAAAACAAACCACCCCACACAACAACACACAACCAACCAATTTTCTGGGAAAGAAGCAAAAAGCCTCTCTCCAGATTCAGTTCATATACAGGAAGAGATCTCCACTAACTCCATGAGGTGATGTAGACCACATGATCTATATTGGGAGCATCATTACATCTATTACCAGTTTAATTAACAGCATCCTGGGTCAACCAGGTCATACAAATTATAACCTACACCCTGCTGCCTTCCAAAGACTTCTCAAACTCTAGTTAATGGAAAGATCTCCATCTAATCATAAAAAAGCAGCACCTGTGCAGCTCAGAGTGCTACCTACATGGGCTGCTCTCCAGCATTGCCCCACTCAGCAAAATTCACAATAGAAGCAGCACAGTAAAAGAACCTTATTCAGAAGGTACACACTGGGCTGACACATCACCTTCACTGGCAGACACCAAAGCCACAAAGAGGAAGATCAGAACTCCAGCACAGAGCTTGCTAGACAGGCTCACTTTCAATCAGTTACAAGTTCTGTGGAGGTTTCAGACACTTGTGTCCTGCTGCAATACGTGGATGGGGGTGGACATGAAAAGTGAAAAGGGTTTGAGAGCAACAAAACTTGACTTGTTGAAAGTCCACTGCCTAGAAAGGCTTCCATAGCTATGGTCCCACAGGCCAGAACTGACACCATCCCTGAAACCCCTCCAGGCATGGGGGCTCCACTACTGCCCGAGGCAGCCTGGTTCAGTCCCTCATGTCCAAACTAAACCTCCACTGGTGCAACTCGAGGCTATTTCCTCATGCCCTATCACTTGTTTCTTGGGAGAAGAGATGAGCTCCAACCCCTTTTCAGGGCACAATAGAGAACCAGAAGGTTTTCACCCTCAGCCTTCTTTACTCCAGGCCGAACAAGCCCAGGTCCTTCAACCCTCTCTCATTCACCATCACACTAAGCTCAGAGATTTTGGATTCCCACAGCCAAGACCCAGAAGCAAATAGTAGCCCAGGTTCCTTGTTTTCAAGAGCAGAAATATCTCAGATACTTACAGAAGCCAGCAGAACTCCAGGGATAAGGACACACTGAAGACAAAGGGGTCTAGCCGAGCTCCTCTGCCTCCTGGCTCAGTATCAGCATGCAAATGCCATCTTACAACCCCTTTCACCCATCTGCCCACAGGTCCTTCACACTGAGCAGCACTCAAACAGCAAACAGACTTCAGCTCCACATGGCCTAAGATTTTATCCAAAATTACTTTGGCTGCTTTCTATCAAACATCCCATTCTACTGCATCAACTTCATAACCCTGACCTAAACTCAACCATCACTAACCTCCAATCCACACCCGCCCCAGAGGTTTTATTAAGCCCACCTGACCCAATCAGGTCTGATTACAGCTTCACCTATCTCTGCCCTTCCTTCTTCAATTCTGCTCCAAATCCAACTCAGCTGGAGCAAGACATTTAGCCTGAGGACTTCCCAGGCCCTGAGCAGATCTCCTGCTGGGAGAATAACCAGATTTAGAGTGTGACTGACAGCACATCAGCAGCACAGATGAAGGGGATAGGAAGAAGTTTTTATTTATCCAGAGAATCATAGAATGATTTGGATTGGAAGAGATCTTTCCAGGTCATCAAGTCCAGTCCCCCTGCAATGAGCATGGACAGCTTGTACGAGCTGTATGGGGAGGCAGAATGGATTGGAGCTTGAGGAGCTTCTGATTTAGACTGGAGATCAGGATGAAATTCTTTACAGTGAAGGTGATGAGACACTGGAACAGGTTGCTGAGGGAGGCTGTGGATGCCCCCATCCCTGGATATGTTTGAGAACAGGTTGGATGAGGCCTTGAGCAACCTGGTCCTGGGGAAGGTGTCCCTGTCCATGGCAGGGGGGTTGGAACTAGATGATCTTTAAGGTGCCTTCCAATGCAAACCATTCTATGAATCTTCGAATCTTCAACTGGAGCAGGTTCATATCTGTTTATAGATCCGCACAAAAAAAGTATCTTAAAACCAACAAGCCCATGAGTAATTCTGGCCAGCTGGACTCAAAAGCTCTCTAAAGACAGGTGAGAAAACCTGACTGAGCCTGTCTATAATGTACCCAGATGCCTTTTCTCTGGCACATGTCAGCAAACTACTAATATTTTCCATCCCAGCTGTTTGCTTTCCACTTGGTCTGCTGGAAAGCAACTGTGGAAAAGGTCTTGGGAGTACTGGTGGACAAGTTCCCCATGAGCCAGCAATGTGCTCTCCTGGCCAAGAGGGCAAATGGTCTTCTGTGGTGTGTTAAAAACAGTGTGACCAGCAGGTCAGGGGAGGTACTCCTGCTCCTCTGCTCTGCCCTAATGAAGCCACATCTGAAGTACTTGACTCAATTATGGGCTCCCCAGTTCAAGAGAGAGAGGGAACTATTGGAGAAGGTCCGGAGGAGGCTACAAAGATGCTGGGTGGCCTGGAGCATCTCTGTGAGGAGAAAAGGCTGAGACACAGGGGACTGTCGAGCCTGCAGAAAAGCAGCCTCAGAGGGGATATGATCAATGCTCAACAAGAGCTAAAGGACCTGCAGGGGGCAAGAGAATGGGGCCAGACTCTTGTCAGTGGTATCCAGAGACAGGACAAGAAGCAATAACAGGCACAAACTGGAACCAAGGAGGTTTCACCTGAAAGTGAAGAGAAACTTGTTGGTGTGGGGGTGCTGGAAACCTGGAGCAGGCTGCCCAGAGAGGTTGTGGAGTTGTCTCGTCTGGAGAGATTCCAAACCCACCTGGCCACTGTGATTCTGGACAAGCTGGTGTGGGTGCCTCTGCTTCAGCAGAGGGGTTGAACTGGATGATCTCCAGAGGTCCCCTCCAAACCCCAACATGCTGGGATCTGTGCAATGCAAAGATCACTTTTCCCAGAGCTTTTGTGGAGTAGATCTGATGTGGGCAGATGTCTATGTGTTTAAGAAAGAGGTGCAGTAAAGGCCAGCTGAGCTGTGGAAGGGTGGGGGTATCATTAGCCCTATACCTATGAAAGCAAAGCCAGCAATGAATCATCATTCTTAGCACTGTCAGCAGGAAATGGAGATGCTTTATTTAAAATCAGGGCAGGGAAGACACAGCCAAAAAGCAGCAAAGTCTAAAATAGCAGCAGGTCCATGATGTGTGAACTGTGGGATGTGTCTGCCCCAGGCTCTTGGTGCATGGGTGGTGGTAAGCCAAGGCTGAAGCTGAACAGCAAACTCCAAGCCACAAATACACATCACCTGAGGACAACTTTGTCTAAGTCATGATGTGGACCAGAAGGTTCCTACCCTTGACTTCTCCTTGGACAGAGCACCATCAAGCTCCACTGGAGCAGTCTAAATGCACTCCTGCTGATACTGCAGTAGTTGCCACTCAGGACACCTACTTGGGTATGTTACTACTGAGCAGTGACAACACCATCACCTCCTTTCTTCACTGATCAACCTCTCCTTACAAGCAAGATGATAGCCTGGAGCTCCTGCAGAGAATGAGGTAACAGATCCCTAGGAAACATGGGATGCTATCTCTGTGGACATGATATGTGTCAAGAGGACTAGGACAGACTCTCCTCACTGGTGCCCAGTGACAGGACAAGGAGGCAGCAGGCACAAACTGGAACCCAAGAGGTTCCATCTGAAAATGAAGAAAAAGTTGTTTGGTCTGAGGGTGCTGGAGCCCTAGAGCAGGCTGTCCAGAGAAGTAGAGTCTTTCTCTGTCAGGCTTCTGAACCCACCTGTCCATTGTGATGTTGGGCAAGCTGCTGTAAGTGCCCCTGCTTTAGCAAGGGTATTGGATTGGATGGTCTCCAGAGGTCCTTTCCAATGCCCACCACGCTGCAATTCTGGAATGCAAGCTACACTTTTTGGGCCAGCTGATGAACCAGGTCAGGAGCTCACATGCAAGAACAAAACAAGAACCAAAGTTACTGTTTTCCAATAAGCAAGGAAAATGGGCATGGGATTTGTGAAAGGAGATGAGGGACCCTCAGGAACAATTACCAGGGGTGCCCTCTCACCTGCCTCAGCAATATGTTTATGTATTTGTATAGCTCTGCTCTTCCAAGAGGTTCAGGTTCTCTGAAGCACAGGGGACACATCACATTTGCACAGCAAGTGAGCTGTTATTCCCCCCCTCCCACGAGCAGAAACTCAGGTGTGAAGAGATAAAAACATCCAATTACTGAACAGCAGCTTTGTGTGCAGGGAACAAACTGGGATTGCCCCATTGTCAGCACTTGGCAAAGCCTGACACCTCCTCACAGGACTATTTTTTTTTTTCCCCCTCCTTTGTGACAAACATTTTGAGTTGGTGACCTAAAGACTTCCAGGCACCATGGAGGGAAGCTCAGTTCTGCTGGAGGGAGCTCTCAGTTCTGTTCCTTGGAGACAGAGGGTTGAGGAACTTCATCATATCATTTGTTGAAGGAAATCAGAAGTCACTAGCCAGAGAGACACAGCAATCTCATCAGTCACTTGACTTTCTCCCGCCCCTCTTCTCTGTCCTAGTGAAGCCACATCTGGAATTCTGTGTCCAGTTCTGGGATCTCCAGTTCAAGAGAGAAATGGAACTACATGGGAGAGTCCAGGGGAGGCTACAGAGATGCTGAGGGGCATCTCTGAGAGCCCCAGGGCTGTCGAACCTGGAGAAAAGCAGCACAAGAGGGATCTGATCAATGCTCAGCAGGAGATAAAAGAACCTGTGGCGGGCAAGAAGATGGGGCCAGACTCTTGTCAGTGGTGCCCAATGACAGCAAAAGTGGTAATGGGCACAACTGGTACCCAGAAGATTCAACCTGAACAGCAGAAGAAACTTGTTTGGTGTAAGGGTGCTGGAGGCCTGGAACAGGCTGCCCAGAGAGGGTGTGGAGTTTCCTTCTCAAGAGAGATTCCAAACCCACCTGGCCATTATAATCCTGGGCAAGCTGCTGTGGGTGCCCCTGTCTTATCAGAGGCATTGGACTGGATGATGTCCAGAGCTATCTTCCAAACCATACTATGCTGAAATTTTGTGAAAAGAGATCTAAGTCCCTTAAGCCATACCACACCAGTCCCAACCCTTCTCCAGAGGTAACTTCCAGCATCCTCTCAGAGTAATGGTGTAGCAGCACACTCCCCATGAACAACCCAGCCAGTGTCCAGGAGGTTTAAGCAGGTCAGAAAACATCTCTTATTAGGGGAGATTTAAAATGGAGATTAGGAAGAAATCCTTTGGTGTGAGGGTTGTGAGACACTGGAACAGGTTGCCCAGGGAGGTTGTGTGTGTCCCCTAACTGGAGGTGTTCAAGGCCAGGTTGGATGAGGCCTTGAGCAACATAGGCTAGTTCAAAGTGTCCCTGCCCAGGGCAGGGCATGGAGCTAGATGATCTTTAGGTCCCCCTCCAACCAAAACAGCTCTGCAGTTCTAAGCTTCTCTGGATCTATTAACAGTTGAAGAAGCCTGCTTGGCTGTGACTAAATACCACTCGTTCTCACCATGCTGAGTGGACACAGGGAAGGCTTCCTGCCGCATCCCTCCAAAGCTGTTTTTAGATAATGAAAGACTTCTCATGTCTTCCCTCAGGATTCTTGTCCTCAGTCTGAACTTGGCTAGTGTTGGCTGCTCCTCCTCATTAGCATGGACAGGAGTTTTCTTGGGAGTTGTCTGGAATAATCCCCCTCTTCTGCCTTGCTGTCTGGATGATTAAGGGAAGAGTGAAGAGGAGAATTATCCTCCTAGCATCCCACAAGCTCTTGCAGGTTAAGCCCTCCCTAGGGTAAACGGTCTTAGGAGATGCAGAGTAAATACTGCCGGGATTAGTCTCAAAATGCCTCTCAACTTTGAAAACTGACATTAGCCCACATCAGTCAGAGCCATGTTCTCAGAGGAAATGGTTTCCAGGAAAGAGGCTTTGTCCAAATGTACCTTTATTGGGCAAAGAAGGAGTTTGAAATTGGAACAAACAGAATGGGTTCCTCTTAAGTATAAGAGTATTTTGTGGCTCTGTTGTCTTCTCAATGCTCAGCAAGAGCTAAAGGGTGGGGGGCAAGAGGATGAGGCCAGACTTATCTCAGTGATGCCCAGTGACAGGACAAGCAGCAATCTCGATTGTTCGTATCCTTCTCAAGATGACTGCAATTTCCCACTCCGTTTCAGATATACCTAAAATAGAAAGCAACAAGGAAATTTACAGTTAAAAGAGTTTTTGACAGACATCTCCTGACCACCCGGAGGGATTGCTCCAGCAGCTCACCTGAGCTATCGTCACCTGACCAAAAGTCCAGAATTACACTGAATGTCCAAAACACTAAAAGTCTCTGAAGTTCACACAATGATACTACAAAGAAGAGCAGCCCTAGAGGGGATCTGATCAATGCTTGGCAGAAGCTAAAGGACCTGTGGGGTGCAAAAGGGTGGGGCCAGACTCTTACCAGTGGTGCCCAGAGACAGGACAAGGGGCAAAGGGCACACGCTGTGGGTGCCCCTGCTTTTTCAGGGGAAGTGGACTGGATGATCTCCATAGGTCCCTTCCAACCCCCACCAGGCTGAGATTCCGTGATATTGTATGTTTTCTACCTCTCCAGTTAAGCCCTTTCATTATTTTTTCCTATTGAAACCTGCAGTTTTACTTCAATGAGTTGTCTATGGGACTTGATTATGTCATCTCACATCAAAGCTTGAAGTGGCACTACCATCAATGCTGAGCATGGAAGTCTGCACCGTGGTACTGTCCCACCACCAGTGCTTTGCAGTCCTGTCATATTCATCCTCATGTTGTGCCACAAATTAAAATCAGATTCTTTTCCTCCTGCCCAGGAACTGTGAAGAACCAGCGGTGATTCCCGTTCAGCTCTATAAAAGGCTGTGAACAGCTTTGCAGTTTGCTGTGAGGAAATGACTCATCTGAAGCTGGTGCCAGAAAAAAGGCAGAAGACACAGGACTCTGCAGAGGGATCAGGCCAGGATGAGGCCAGTCATAGTTTCAACAAGGAGACCTGTTGGATGCAGCACTTGAGTCACACCAACCCCACCAATGCTCCAGGCTTAGAGCAGAGCAGCTGGAGAGTTGCCCAGGGGAGAAGGACCTGGGGGTGCTGGCTGGCTGAAGATGAGACACCATGCGCATATGTGGCAAAGAAAGCCACCAGCACCCTGGACTGGATCAGGAACAGTGGAACCAGCTGGCCTAGGGCAGCGACTGCCCCCCACTTCTGCTCAGCACTGGTGAGGCCACACCTTGAGTACTGGGTTCTGGTTTGGGCCCCTCACTCGAGGAAGGACATTGAGGTGCTAGAGCATGTCCAGAGAAAGACAACAAAGATGGTGAAGGGTTTAGAGCACAAGTCCTATGAGGAGCAGCTGAAGGAAGTGGGGTTGTTCAGCCTGAAGGAAAAGAGGCTGAGGGCAGACCTCCTGGCTGCCTACTATTCCATGAAAGGAGGTTGGAGTGAGATGGGGGACAACAAGTGACAAGAGGAAACAGCCTCAAGTTGTATCAGGGGAGGTTTAAGTTGGACATGAGGAACAATTTCTTCCCAGAAATAGTTCTCAGGCACTGGAACAGGCTGCCCAGGGAGGTGGTGGAGGCACCATCCCTAGAAGGATTTAAAAGTTGCATGGATGTGGTGCTGGGGGACTTGGTTTAGTGGCGGTGGCTTAGCAGCAGTGGTGGAATTGTGAGCTCTAGGCAAAGGCTTGGAGTTGATGATCTCAAAGCTCTCTTCCAGCCTCAGCAGTTTTATCAATCTATGGTTCTATGATTCTGTGGTTCTGTTTCTCACACCCACATGAGCTCCTTCTGCTCAACTGGGGTGAAACTGGCCATGCTGGTAGCTTCCAAGGTGGGAATGTGCAAACCAAGGTCAAAGCGAATCTCTTGCTCCTGTCCAAAGGATGTGTGTCACCCTTGTGTCTCTGCACATCTCACCCTGCAGGTACTGAAAGTGCCTCCCTGCAGGGGCTGGGAGCGTTTCCAAGCCAACCTGCTCCAGCCAGATGAATAGCTGCTGCCTTGGAGCAAGGTGTGGACACAGATGGAGAATAATTGAAGGAGAAAAACCTTAAAAAATCATCTTGACAACCCTCTTATCCAGAAATGGGTTTCTCACCTGAAACAATTTCTTGGGAAAGCCTTGGACTTTATTTCTTTCTATTACTTTATTGCTGACGTCTCCATGGTTGAACATTTTTATTGTCCACAGAAATGTCCCTCCCATTACTGCAGCCTGCTGGAGTCTGACCTGTGAAATGTGGGTCTGGGGCATAAATGGACAATCACTTCCAGCTTCACCCAGCTTTGATTGAGTCCCCAGTGGTGCTTTTTAACATTCCCTTCATCCCCAGCCACTTCTCAGCTAACATGAAGGACTTTTGCTTATTAAACCACAACCTCTCTGCTTTTTGTTAACTTACAGGAAAAAAAGACCCCCAAGACCCACCAAATTGGTCCAGACCTATTACAACCTGAGAAAAGAACAGTGCCTATGTACACTAGTCTCAGCTGGTGCACTCCCAGGCTGGACCAAGACATCAGGCACATTGGGAAGTTCAGAGCTCCTCTGAATTGAGCTGATTTTCAACCACCTGGGTTCCTACTGAGATACAACTGCAGCTGAAAGTCCATCTGAAAGTCAACAGCAGGATGACAGAGGTAATTCTGCCCCTCTGCTCTGCCCTGGTGAAACCCTGCCTGAAGCACTGTGTCCAATTCTGGCACATTCACCACAAGAAGGACATGAAACTGTTGGACCAGGTCCAGAGAAGGCTACCAAGATGATGAGAGGACTCCAGCATCTCCCCTGTGGAAACAGGCTGAGAGAGTCTGGGCTGCTCCTCTTGGAGAAGAGAAGGCTCCAGGGGCACCTCAGAGCAGCCTTTCAGTACCTGAAGGGGGCTACAGAAGAGCTGGGGAGGGACTTTTGTAGTGACAGGAGGAGGAGCAGTGGCTCTGAGCTTAAAGAGGGCAGATTTAGACTGGAGATCAGGATGAAATTCTTTATAATGAGGGTGGTGAGACACTGGAACAGGTTGCCCAGAGAGGTTGTGGATGCCCTCTCCCTAGAGTTTCAAGGCCAGTTTGGATGAGGCCTTGAGCAAGCTGGTCTAGTAGAAGGTGTTCCTGCCCATGGCAGGAGGGTTGGAACTGGGTGATCTTTTAGGTACTTCCAACTCGAGATATATCTATGATTTATGATGTGTAAGGGAAAACTGGAGGTATGACAGCAGATCTGGAGCAGGTTTTACAAGGGCCCATCAAGCACTGGATGATCTTTAGGATGAGGATAACTGAGGGTCCTCAGGGGCTGCGGTGATCAGGAGGATGAGTTGATTCATGACAACAAAGCTGGTGAAGGGTCTGGAGAACAGGACTGGTGAGGAGCAGCTGAGGGAATTGGGGTCGTTTAGTTCTTAGAAGAGGAGGCTGAGGGTAGACCTCATTGCTCTCTACAACTCCCTAAATGGAGGTTGGAGGAAGGTGTGGGTTGGTCTCTTTTCCCAAGGATCAATTTCTAGGACAACAGGAAATGGCCTGAAATTGTGGCAGGGAAGGTTTAGGTTGGATATTAGGAATAATTTCTTTCCTGCAATAGTGGCCAAGCATCGGAGCAGGCTGCCCAGAGAGTCTCTTTGCCTGGAGAGTTTCCAAACCCACGTGGACATTGTGATCCTGGGCAAGCTGCTGTGGGTGTGTCTGCTTTAGCAAGGCAGCTGGACTGCATGATCTCCAGAGGTCCTTTCCACCCGTACCATTCTATGACTCTGTGACATTTGGCCTCATATGGCTCAAGAGGTCCCAGTTTCAGATAAATCTGTGTAATGCTGCAGGTTCGGTCTTCTGGAAGAAAGGAAGTGAGATCAGAGAGGGGTTGAGAGGGAGGAAAGATTCACTTTTTAATAAACAAACAAAAAAAATAGGTCAGTCACACTCCCACCACCATCCTTCCCTCAGATCTTTGATCAGCCAGAGTTAGGCAGCTATTTCTGTCTCCAGGATGTACCAGCAACACTGGAGGTGCAAAGTCGATGGGCAAGGATGCATAATTTATCCAACAACAAGGGAAAAAAAGCATGGAGTGTTCCAACCAGGGAGCAGAACATGCTGTGATCTTCTCACAGCTACCTTCTTCACTTTCCCACCACCACCACCATGTGACAGAGAACTCTGCATCTCCTGAATTAAATAAAGGTGGGGAAGGAGAAAGATGGAGCTGTAGTTCCATCTGCTCTGCTGAATGGGGGATGGGGGAGGGGAGAAGGCTCTGGACAAGGAAAGGCAAAGTCAAAATGAAGAATCACCTGGCATCTAGGTGGGATATCCTCTTTGTTTAGCCTTTGTTTAGGAAAAACAGTTCAGGTAGAAAAGGAAAAATGGGGAGGTTTGAGATATTTCTTCTTCCAGGAAGGCTGGCAGGCTGGGCTGGAGAAACAGCAGGCTGTGGATTCCCCATCCTGGAGGTGTTCAAAGCCAGGTTAGATAAGGCCTTGAGCAACCTGGTCTAGTGGAAGGTGTCCTGCCCATGGCAGGGGGGTTGGACTAGATGATCTTCAAGTCCCTTCCAACCCAAAGCATCCCATGGTTCTATGATTCTATGACAGCAGATGTTGAGATAGCTGGGAATGATAATATGTGAGAGTATGACTGCCTCATAACTCACAGGTTCATGGGATGTTAGAGGTTGGAAGGGACCTAAAGAGATCATTGAGTCCAACTCCCCTGCCAGAGCAGGACCATACAATCTAGCTCAGGTCACAGAGGACTGCATCCAGATAGGCCTTGAAAGTCTCCAGAGAAGGAGACTCCACAACCTCTCTGGGGAGCTTACTCCAGAGTTCTGTGACCCTTACAGTAAAGAAGTTCCCCCTTGTGTTGAGGTGAAACCTCCTATGCTACAGCTTACACCCATTCCTCCTTGTCCTATCACAGGGAGCAAGTGAGCAGAGCCTGTCTTGAGTACTGGGTTCAGTTTTGGGCCCATCACTCCAAAAAGGACATTTGGTGTGCTGGTGTGAGTCCAGAGAAGGGCAACAAAGCTGGTGAAGAGTCTGGAGAACAGGTCTGTTGAGAAGCAGCTGAAACAATGGGGTTGTTTAGTCTGGAGAAGAGTAGGCTGAGGAGAGACCTCATGGCTCTTTACAACTCCCTGAAAGGAGATTGGAGTCAAGTGGGTCTTGGTCTCTATTCACATCCAACAAGTGGCAAGACAAGAGGAAATGACCTCAAATTGTACCAGGGAAGGTTCAGGTTAGACATGAGGAATAATTTCTTTCCAGAAAGGGTTCCCAGGCAAAGCTTTAGTCCTGAAGTCTTGATGGAGCAAAAAGCCCAATGGCTACCATCAGAGTTCTGGATCAAATATTTTGACAGTTCTCTGGGTAGTTTTATCATTTGTTCAACCTTAGAATTGTGGAATTATAGAACTGGTTTGGTTAGAGGAGACCTTTAAGATCATCATGTCCAGCACTGCCAGGTTACCACTAAACCATGGCCCTCAGCATGACCTCTCCATGGCTTCAGGGATGGGGACTCCACCACTGCCTTGGCCAGCCTGGACCAGGACTTGACAACCCTCTTGGAGAAGAAATTGTTCCTCACATCCAACCTAAGCCTCCCCCGGTTCAATTTGATGTAATTTCCTCCAGTACTCTTCTCCATCACACACTTCAGAAGACAGTTTCACACTGAGTCCTACTTCCCATTTCTTCTCTCCAAGAGAAGCCCTCAGACACACTGGAGCAGCGAGACTCCTGACCCTGCTCAGCGCAATCAGCTAAACATTGATCACACTTAACCCTCCAGACCTTGCAGATTGATGGCTTTGCTGGTAACCATTAACTGTTTTCCTTCTGGAAGGAGGTTTTTAGACTTTCTCAGGTGTTATTCCAAAGCCTGTGTGTGCTCTGAGCCACAGCCAACCCTCAACTGTGTCCCCCTGCCCTGCCTGCCCCCAGTGCTGCACATCAATGGACACCAGTGGGGATCTTTAACATGTTTTCTGGGCAATACAGGGAATAAGGAGCTCCAGAGATATTTCCACAGCAGAAAATGGAAATTTCCACCTCTGCAGGGAGATTTCAGATCTACTGGGTTGGTTTTGGTGTTGTTTTTTTTTTTTACTCATTTTGTTTATTCTCTCAGTGTCATCAACAAGAGGGACATCAAGAGCCTAGGGCAGTTCCAGAGAAGGCAACAAAGCTGGTGAAGAATCTGGATAACAGGTTGACTGAGGAGCAGCTGAGGGACCTGGGGTTGTTTAGTCTGGAGAAAAGGAGGCCAAGGGGAAACCTTCTGGCATTCTACAGCTCCCTGAAATGAGGCTGGAGTGAGGTGGAAGATGGCCTCTTCTCCCACAGAACAAGTGACAGAATGATAGGAAATGGCCTCAGGTGGTAGAATGACAGGAAATGGCACCAGGGAAGGTTTAGGTTGGAGCTTAGGAACAATTTCTTTGCTGCAAGAGTGGTCAGGCATTGGAACAGGCTGCCCAGGAAGGTGGTAGAGTCACCATCCCTGGAGGTGTTCAAGAAACATGTAGGCATGGTGCTTTGGAACATGGTTCAATAACCACGGTGGTGTTAGGTTGAAGGTTGGATTCTGTGATCTTGGAGGGCTTTTCCAACCTTAATCATTCTATCACTTGCTGTCTGACTTTAGAAGTTGCTGGGTTTACCTTTTCCTGTGACCTCCTACACAGTGGTGTCCAAAATCTAGGGTTTGTGTCCTCATCAGACACTAGTGGCAGGCTTTGTGAATTTGAGAACAGCTTTGGATTGACTGAGGCAGGACTGAAAATTCCACAGCCAAAACATAATGGTAGGGGGAAGAGGAGTCTTGCAGGGGACCAAAATGCAGTTCTGCTCACTTCTGGGCTGCTATCAATGATGTGTGATATGAAACCTCTCTCTGCCTGTAACTTAAGAGATCCAAAGTGAAATGACACCTTTTTCCTACTTCAGAACATGATGGATGAAAGAAAGAAAGAAAGGAAGAAAGAAAGAAAGGAAGAAAGGAAGAAAGAAAGAAAGGAAGAAAGGAAGAAAGAAAGAAAGAAAGAAAGAAAGAAAGAAAGAAAGAAAGAAAGAAAGAAAGAAAGAAAGAAAGAAAGAAAGAAAGAAAGAAAGAA
>VWZI01016186.1:0-31126 GCA_013396835.1 Psilopogon haemacephalus | reverse complement strand
GAAAAAAAAAGGAGAAAAAAGTTTAAAAGTTAAGTTTGGGTGATTGCCCTCAGCCTATTTGCTTCACAGGAATTGCTCTGTGTAGGGAAGTTATTTTTAAGCTCCATTTATTTCAGTTCCTGCTACAAACCTCTTCTTGCACATCCAATTAAAAGCCTTCTTTTGGGCAATTTATAACAAAAAAAAAAATCAATTTCAGCTACCAGCCTTTTCATATTTAGTGTTGGCTGTGAGATGCTGAACATCACGGGTAAACCATAGAAGGAGTAATTGGAGTTTCTGAGGGGTTGAGGAGTTGTTTGTGACCCACAGAAAGTTTCAGCAAGATTGAAGTGAGATAGTTCTGCAGGAGCAACCGACTTGTTGAACATGAAGGTTGCACAGGATGATCCAGCCAGGCCAGGTGCTGGGTGCTGCACTTGGGTGTGTCACCCAACAACACCATGCATGTTTCAGGAGACAGCAGAATGGCTGGAAACTGCCTGGTGGAAAAGGACATGGAGGTGCTGGTCAAGAGCAGCTGAAGGTGAACCAGTGTGTGGCCGGGTGGCCAAAAAAGTAACCAGTATCCTGGCTTGGATCAGAAATGGTGTGGCCAGAAGAAACTGGGTGGTTGCTGGTGTTCTGACAAAAGAAGTCAAAGCACTACTGCATATCAAGCTCATGTTCTGGGGCAGGGCAGGGCTAGCCACCAGACGAGTGCCAGAGGCTCTCCATGGACCCTGTTTTGGGTTGTAAGGGACTTAAAGATCAGCTAGTTCCAACCCCTGGTAATGGACACCTTCCACTAGACCAGGTTGCTCAAGGCCTCACCAAAATTTTGGCCTTCAACACCTCCAGGGATGAGGCGTCCACAACCTCCCTGGGCAACCTGTTCCAGTCTCTCACCACCCTCTCTGTAAAGAATTTCCTCCTAATAACCAAACAACCTCTGGCACTCTTTGAAGCCAGAAGAAAGCTCCCCGACTCCAGCAAAGCTGGATTGAGCTCAAAGTGTTCAGATTTCTGTTATGGTGAGTCATGCAAACTCCATCTGCTTGCAGTCCCCCAGGGAAACCCCATCTCTCTGTTTTCATCACTCCATTTGCTGTCACTGTTACAGCTTAGACCCAAACTTCACCAGTCCTACAGAGCACAGCTACATTCTGGTGGGCTGTTCAGCGGCCTTGCAGAGACCTCAGCTCCTACAACATCCAGCACTTCTTTAATTTAAACCAAAATGTTGTTACACCACAACCACCTCTTCTCTATTTACTCTGAAGAGCAGGACCCTGCCCATGGGACACAGCACAAGATGGAGATCCTGCAACTTCTATTTCATACATTCAGAGAATGGTTTGGGTTGGAGGAGACCTTAAAGATCATCCATTTCCAACCCCCTGCCAAGGGCAGGGACACTTTCCACTAGACCAGGTTGCTCAAAGCCTCACTCATCCTGGCCTTGAACACCTCCAGAGAAGGGGCATCCAAGACTTGCAGCTTCCCTGATTCATGCGTCAGATCAAATGCATCCAGGATGTTCATTTCTTTCACACTCATCAGAGGATGAGCAAAGGAAGGTGTCTCAGGGCTCATCCCAAAGAAAGCTCTCCCATGCAGGACCTTCAGAATTCAACTAGTGCCCATGCCTGTGCTCTCACTCTCTCACCCCACCACTGATAGGGTGCCTGGAAGGGCAACAGAGACATATGAGGCATTTTACAAGGGCTTGTAGTGATAGGATGACAGGAAATGGATTGAAGTTTGAGGAGGAGAGATTTAGACTGGAGATTAGGAAGAAATTCTTTACACAGAGGATGGTGAGAGACTGGAAAATGTTGCCCAGGGAAGTTGCAGACAGACCCTCCCTGGAGGTGTTCAAGGCCAGAGAGGAGCAGCCTGAGATGGGATCTTCTCTATGCTCTGCAAGAGCTAAAGTTTGGGGGGCAATAGGATGGGGCCTCTCCTCACTAGTGTCCTGTGATAGGACAAGGAGCAACAGAAACAAACTGGAACCCAGGAGGTTTCATCTGAACAGGAGGAGAAACTTGTTTGGTGTGAGGGTGCTGCAGCCCTGGAGCAGGCTGCCCAGAGGGGTTGAGGAGTCTCTTTTTTTGGAGAGATTCCAAACCCATCTGGCCATTGTGATCCTGGGCAAGATGCTGTGGCTGCCCCTCCTTTAGCAGGGAGGTTGGACTGGATGATCTCCAGAGGTCCTTTCCAAGTGCCACCATGCTGTGTGATTCTGCGATGCTCTAATTGCCTGCAGCAGTTGGTGCTGGCAGAGATGGATGGCAATGATAACGATGATGAATTGATGCTGTAATTAGGAATATATGAAGTTTTATGAGGAGACAACAAAGGTGTCACTATTCATCCACATCTGAAGAAGCACTTCCACACTCCTCCAAGCTGTCTGCAGCTCCAGGAACAAATCATTAATGCAACAATGCCTTTTGATAATGTTTTGCCCGGTGCAAAGCCTTTTGCACCTGAAGAACATCTCCAGCCCCATGCTGCAATTAGGCTTCAGGAGTCAAATGTTACTGAAAAGGATTTAAAGCCTTCCTCTTGTTTAGCAGAAGCCATTCTCCAGGGGAAAGGAGGGGTGGGGAGAAAGCATCATTCTATTGTGTGGAACTTTTCAATAGCAACTGTAAGAGCTGCATGTGTTGAGACTGGGAAGCTGAACAGAAACCCACAAATGGGAAGAGATTTGGGGTTGAATTCACTGAGGATTGAAGAAGAAATTAAAGTGGCTGCTGATGTGGGAGCTGTGAACACAGGTTAGATACAAATCTGTCCTGGGCGCTCTCAGACAATGCTGATGTAAGAGGTTAATTAGAATGATAGAATCAGTCAGGATTGGAAGGGACCACAAGGATCATCCAGCTCCATGCCCACTGCCATGGGAAGGGACACCCTACCCTAGATCAGGCTGGACAGAGCCTCATCCAGCCTGGCCTTAAACACCTCCAGGGATGTGGCCCAAATCATCTCCCTGGGCAACCCATTCCAGGGTCTCACCACTCTCATGGTAAGAACTTCCTCCTCACATCCAGCCCTGGGGTCACAAACAGGTAGGAACTGGAACATGTCCAGAGAAGGATAACTAGGCTGGTGAAGGGTCTGGAGAACAGGTTTGGTGAGGAGTAGCTGAGGGAACTGGGGTTGTTCAGCCATAACAGAATCATAGCATCATAGAATCATTAAAGTTGGAAAAGCCCTCTAAGGTCATCCAGTCCAACAAGCAACCCAATTCCACCACAGCCACTAAACCATTCCCCCCAGGTGCCATGTCCACACACTTCTTCAACACCTCCAGGGATGGTGACTCCTCCAGCTCCCTGGGCAGCCTGTTCCAATGCCTGGCATCTCTCACAAGAAAGTTTTTTTTTTCCTGATTTCCAACCTAAACCTCCCCTGGCACAATTTAAGGCCACTGAACTTGATTTGTTTCTAAGTGCACAGCCATAGGTCACACCACCAGTGATCAAAAGTGAGGACGTGCAACTACCTATGAAAAGACTCTCCCTATGTTCTTCTGGTCAGGTACAGAGGGGTAGACTGACCTGACCATCCCAGAGATGGTATTCCTCAGCATGAGGAGAAACTTTTTTGGGGTGAGGGTGCTGGAGCCCTGGAGCAGGATGCCCAGAGAGGTTGTGGTATCTCCTTCTCTGGAGAAATTCCAAACCCACCTGGATGTGTTCCTCTGTGACCTGCCTGAGGTGATCCTACTCTGGCAAGAGGATTAGAGTTGACGGTTTCTGGAGTTCCTTCCAACCACCACCATTCTGTGAATCCATGATTCACACATGATTCACACAAGCATAATGCTGCGAGCAAAGCAGGGCAGCATGCAGGAACCACTCAATACCAAGAGTCCCGGAGAAGCAGTGTAAATTTGGGGGTTTTCCCCTAAACAAGGCATGTACCCAGCTCAGATTCTCCAAGTTCCTCTTCAGAAGAGCAATTAAGCTGGTGAATAGCCTTGTACAGAAGTTTTGTGAGGAGCAGCTGAGTGACCTCATATTCTTCAGTCTTCAAACAGGGAGGCCCTCTCCAAAACCCAAGAGAAGATTGGAGTGAGGTGGGGGTTGGTTGCTTTTCACATGCAACAAATGACAAGGGGAAATGACCCCAAGTTGTACCAGGAGAGGTTCAGGTTGGATATTAGGAACAATTTATTTCCAGAAATGGTTCTTGGGCATTGGAACAGGCTACCCAGGTAGGTGGTGGAGTCATCATCTCTGAAAGGATTTTAAAGCTGTGTGGATGTAGTATTGAGGGACATGGTTCAGTGGCAGTGGCTTAGTAGCAGGGATTGTGAGCTCTAGGCAAGGGGTTGGAGTTGATGATCTCAAATGCCACTTCCAAACCCACCAGTTATATGGTTCTACATTTCTAAGTGAAGTCAGAGATGTGAAGTTTCTGTTTCTCCAGAGGATTGATGGGTTTCTGCACAATGAAGCAGCCCCTGGAAAGTGAACATTGTTTGCTTTGCCATTGATCAGTAGAGAGGAGTTGAATGTTTTGGTAGAAGGCCCAAGTGAGTATCTCTGCAGTGATGAAGGAAAATAAGCTCAGTGCTAAGGCAAATAGAAATTATTGATCTATCTCCAGGTACTGCAGCTGAAGATCATCTGCAAAATGTATCTTCCCCCACTGATCAGCGTCCTTTGTCTTTTAGCAGCTAATGCTCAGTACTGAGAAGTTTAACCTTGAACACAGAGAAGAGGAAAAAAAGAGAGAGGGGAAAAAAACAAACTTGCACATGCATCCACAAAATTGGCACTAGGAAATGTTCAGGTCTCACCAAGACACAGCTGGACTATGAATTCTCTGCCCTTCTGACCATGGCAGCTGCCAGGTGCCATCCCATATGTGGCATTCTGCTGGAAAACACCCAAGAGACTGGAATTTGGGTCTCTGGCTGTAAAAAGCCTCAGATCTCCTGAATCCTCCCAGTGTTACCATAGAATCACAGAATTGTTGGGGTTGGAAAAGCCCTTTAAGATTATTGAGATCAACCATTTACCCAACACCACTTTGTCATTAGACCATGTCCCACTGTGCCATATCCACTAATTTCTTCAACACCTCAAGATGCTGACTCCACTACCTCCCTGGACAGCCTGTTCCAATGTCTGACCACTCTTGCAGCAAATAAATTGTTCCAAATCTCCAACCTAAACCTCCCCTGCCACAATTTCATTCTATAACCCCTACCTCATTACAGCCTCCTTTCAAGGAGTTTTAGAGATCCAGAAGTTCTCTCCTCAGCCTCCTTCTCCCCAGGCTGAACAATCCCAGGTCCCTGAGCTGCTCATCACCAGACCCTTGCCCAGCTTTGGACCTGATCTATCCCCTCAATGTCCTTCTTGGAGTGACTGCCCCAAAACTGAGTCCAGAACTCAAGATGTGACTTCGCCAGTGCTGAGTACAGATGGATAATCACCACCCCATGAGCTATGAAACTAGCAGGAGGCCTAGAGAGCCACATGAGACTGGCACAGGACAGCACCAAAGCAAAGGCAATGGGACACAAAGACAGCCCAAGAAAAGCCAACTCTATCTTCACCCAGCACCTGCAGCAGCCAATCCACTCCAATTTAAAGCAGCACTTGACAAGTTTTCTGTTTATCAGAGACTTAAGGAGCTGGGATGGGACTTTCCAGGCCAGCTCGTTTGTATCTTTTCTCTGCTTTTATTAAGAGCAGGCCTGGGCCTTAATATGATTTTTTATCCTCTCAAGTGCTGACGGCACATCCATCATCCCTCATCAGTGCAGCTAACAAATACTGAGTTTGTCTCCAAAAGGGTAAACAGAAATATTGAAGTGCTCTTGCAGGAGGCAAGAAACATGAGTGGAAAAGGCTGTGGAAAGAGATGGAGGACAAGGAGCACATGTCTGAAATAAAGCAGCCCCAGTTTAGACTGGATTAAAAACACAGCACAACTGGGAGTGGTGCTGAATGGGGCATCTAAGCTCTCAACCAAGAAACACCATCAAGTGGAAGCTTCTCTCTGGAAATGTTCTAGGCCAGGGTGGATGAGGCCTTCAGCAATCTGGTCTAGTGGAAAGTGTCCATGCCCATTACAAGGGGTTCGAACTGGATCATCTTCAAGGTTGCTTCCAACCCAAACTGATTGATAATTCTATGATTCAGTCCATTCAATCTCCAACAGAAGCACCTCCAAACATCTTCTCAATCAACTTCATCAATGATCAATATTTTTAATGGCTTCTGGTCAGAGAAATACCTAATTTCACCTCTTTTACATCAATTAGTTGCTTGTTCCTCAAGAAAAGAGACCAACCCCCACCTGGCTCCAACCTCCTTTCAGGGAGATGTAGAGAGCTATGAGGCCTACCCTCAGCCACCTTTTCCCCAGGCTGAGCAACCCCAGTTCCATCAGCTGTTCCTCACCAGAGATCTTCTCCAGACCCTTCACCAGATTTGTTGCCCTTCTCTGCACTCAATCCATCCCCTCAATATTTTTCTTAGGGCGAGGGGTCCAAACTGTGCTGAGTATATGGCATCAATGGCTGGTCTGAGGATACCAATCTCCTGCCTTCAGAGAGGCTGACCAGCTCTGACCTTAAAATTTGGTTTTGTGACAGTTAAGAGTTAATGTATCCATTTCTCTCTCTATGGAACAAAGGACACAAAGTCTTCCCAAGCTCATATTCTTCACTTGTTACCTCTGCTTGATCAGAGCCAGGCTCTGCTCTCCGCTCTCCTCTGTCTTTTGCATTTCCTCTCCCCTTCCCAATTCCTCCTTCATTTCTCCTAGACATAAAAGCTGAAGAATGGGGAGAAAACCACCACAGTGACAGAAAGTGTGGGCATGGCACTTTAGGACACAGTTCAATGGCCATGTTGGTGTTCCGTTGATGGTTGGACTTGGACCACCTTGGAGGTCTCTTCCAACTGAAACAATTCTATGATTCTATGAGTGTCAGGTTCTTACAGTGTTAAACTGGAAGGAAAAAAAAAAAAAAAAAAACCAAACCAAAACAAAGCTGCTTAAACCCCCTCCCCATTAAAGCTTTTATCTAATTAATATTTCATTAGAAACATACAGGAGAAAGTCATTGCTCCCTCATCATTCTAAAGAGCTACAAACAGTTGGTGGAGTTCAAAATCCTTACTTTGTGATAAGAACTCTTTGCAAGTTCCTGATTTTAAAAAGAATAATATAAGTAATTTTTTTTTTTTTCCTTGATTGGTTTGTTCCTCTCTTTGCTTTTTTGTAGCCTGATGAACAAGATGAGAAGAGCAGCTTCCTGAGGCTTGCTCTACGTGGAGCTGAGCTCCTCAAACACCAATCAACCCATGATCATCAGGCAGGTAACGAACTGGGAGCAGCCTCTGCTCCTTTATTAAATCCTGACAAATGGGGGGGAGTGTGTGCAGCTCGGGGCGCAGTGGGATGCAGCTCCCATCCATGCAGGAGCACTGCCCTCTGCTGTCAGCGGCTGTGGGTAGCAGAGTCTGGAATCAGTTCGGTGTCGGGTTGAAAGAGACCTTCGGATAACATCCAGTCCAATCCCACTGCTAATGTAAGGGCACCCCCAACAGCTTGCCCAGGCAGGTTTGGAATCCCTCCAGAAAAGGAGACTTCACAGCCTCTCTGGGTGGCCTGCTCCAGGGCTCCAGTACCCTCACACCAATTAAGTTTCTCCTGATGTTGAGGTGAAACCTCCTGGATTTCAGTTTGTGCCTGTAGGCCATTGCCCTGTCCCAGGACACCATTGAAAAGAGCCTGGCCTCGTTTTCTTCAGATATTCACAACCCTTCTCAGGCTGCTCTTCTCCAAGTTGAGCATACCCAGGTGTCTCAGCCTTTGCTCCTCAGATAGATGTTCCAGTCCCTTCAATATCCTCACAGCCTCCACTGGACTCTCTTCCGTAGTTCCCTGTCTCTCTTGAACTGCAGAGCCCAAAACTGGACACAATACTCCAGATATGGTATCAGCAGGTGTCTCAACGTGCTTTCTTCTGGAAGGGATGCTTCTTTCATGGATCCCCCAAATGAAACCAAGAAGGAACCTAGTAGTTGATTTGGGAAATATACTTGAATTTATTCTGCTTACATAGGCAGGAGAAAAAGTTAGAAATATAGAAAAGGAGGAAGAAATAACAGAGGGGTAGCAAAGCAAAAAGAAAGATAATTACCACCATGGATCTAGGGGATGTTTTGCTGATCCCTGAAGGTCTTGTCTGGTGGGCAAGCATCAAACTCTCCCTGTTGCCTCTTGAGTTTTACCCCTTTTCCAGTCCCATATGGGGTCATACTGTCCCATTCAGTTTGACTGGTGTCAGCACCGCTCCCACGGTTGATTATCTGTGTCAGCTCTGGTCTCACAGTAACATTCCTAAGAGCAGAACTTGTGGCCTTGTCTGCTTGTCAGCTGCTATTGTCACAGAGCTTGTGGTAGTGGTGTGAAAACACCTTGGGAAACTGCTGTGTCAGTCTTCTTTGGAGAATGTCCTAGTGAATCCCCACATCCACTGGCTATCAGTACAGAGTTTCTGGTCTTGCGGATAAGAAGAGATTCCTCTTGAGACAATAATGTGAAGGCAAAGGTGAGGATGTGCTATTTTGGCTAGAGTCCTCTTTACAGTGAGACCCAACACAGAGCTCACCAAAAACTCCAGCTCAAGCAGACTGGATGTGGTCTGAAGGAGACACTGGAAGAGTAAGATGGCAAAGCAGGAGAAGGAACTTCAGGTGCTGAGCCATTTCTGCCACGAGATTCGTTGCTCCCATCTGTCACACCCATGGATTTTACCAGGAACTATTTCCATGCCACAGCACCTCAGAGCTGATTAGACAAACACCTTGGGACAAGATGTTCCAAGCAAATTGATTCCCATGGTCAATAGGCAGTGTTGAAGGGTCAATCAGCAGAGCTGGGCCTGTCTCTATGAGGAATAAGCCTAATGCTAAACTCATCATTCAATTCAGCTTCTCCAAGAGCAACAAGACCCCTGTATCTCTGCAGATCAGACACTACCCACTCAATAGTTAATTATGGGATTGAGTAACCAATTTACTCCAGCCAGCTTGGAAGGAAAACACTCCACTGATCCAACTTCACTAAGATATAAGCATGGAGCCACCTACAGCTACCTAAGCAGACAAACAGAAGCAAGATGTTCTCCAGCAATGGGCTCCAAGAGAAGAAATTGGTGCCTGTGCTCTGCTCTGCCCTGCCACCCACCCTGTCCTTGGCCAATTCAGCCAAATGTCCTCCCCTAGGAAACCATCTCATCTCACCTCACCAGTGGCAAAGGGAATGGCAAAAAGCTCAGACAACTCATCAAAGACACTATGCTAGAGGAGACTCCAGGTTTACTGGGGCTGCTGGCTGAATATCAGTGGTCTCCTGGAGTGCACAAAGAAGAGTGTGTGCAGCAGGTAAAGGGAGCTTCTGCTCCTCTACTTTGTCTTAGTGAGATCACATTTGAAGTATCAGGTCCAGTTCTAGAATTCCCAGTTCAGAAGAAACAGGGAACTACTGGAGAAAGTCCCTTGAAGGCTTCAAAGATGCTGGGAGGCCTGCAGCATCTCTGTGAGAAGGAAAGGCTGAGAGACTTGGGGCTGTTGAGCCTGGAGAAGAGCAACCTGAGAGGGGATCTTATGAATGTTTACAAATATCTGAAAGATGAGTGTTAAGAAGGAGGGGGCAGGCTATTTTCAGTGGTGTCCTAGGATAGGAGAAGGGAGAATGGGCACAAACTGGAACCCAGGAGATTTCATCTGAGGGATAAGAGAAACTTCTTTGGTATGATGGTGCTGAAGCCCTGGAGGAGGCTGTCCAAAGAAATCGTGGGGTCTCCTTCTCTGGAGACTTTCAAGACCCATCTGCACATGCTCCTGTGTGACCTGCTCTAGGTGATGCCACTTTGGCAGGGGTGTTGCACTCAATGATCTCCCGAAGTCACTTCCAATCCCTACCATTTTGTGATTCTAGATTTCTCAAAAATACAACAAATTATATTTCCAAGACAACTTTCAAGATGAACTAGCAAGATTTTGACACCATCTCCTAGAAGCTGTCACCCAGAGCTGCCCGTTCAAACTGTTCTGTACACAGAAGAGATGATTATTAATCCCTGGAGGGGGCCTATGAGAAACCTGGGAGGGGACTTTTGACAAGGGCCACAATGATAGGATGAGGGGCAATGGCCCTGAGCTGGAAGAGACCAGATTTAGACTGGAGATGAGGAAGAAATTCTTTACAGTGAGGGTGCAGACACACTGGAACAGGTTGCCAAGGGAGGTGTCAGATGCTCCCTTCCTGGGGATATTCAAGGCCAGGATGGATGAAGCCTTGAGCAACCTGGTCTAATGTGAGGTTCCCTGCCCATGGCAGGGAGGTTGGCACTAGATGGTCTTTACAGTCCCTTCCAACCCCAAACTTTCTGTGATTCTGTGATGAGCTGCCTTCCTTCAGAACGCATAGAGGAAAAGGAAATACAGGATGTGAGGAGAATGAAAAAAAGGACTATCAGTGGTAGATGTATTTGGGAATTTTTTTTTTTTTTTTTCAGCCAACCATGCTGTGGTGCCTTTTTCTCTGGTGGTTATTAATCCATCTCTGCCTTGTCTGAATTAGCAGAGGGCAATTAAGCATTCACCCTTCTGGGGTGGAAACCTGAACCCTTAACCTTTAACATGGGCTGGAGCAGTTCCACAGAAACCACTGCTCCTTCATTAGCATTCCAGACATCAGCTCCGAGTGCGGTGAGTAGTTGGAGATGGGTTCAGAGACACTTCCTTGTGTTTTACACATTTTTCATTTTTAAAAGAAAGATGAAAAAAACACGACCCAGAGAGAATGGTCCATTATGATAAATCTCAATAATAGTGTAGTCATTAAATTATTAAAAAAAAAAAAAAAAAAAAAAAAAACCCCCAAAAAAAAAAAAAAAACAACAACAACCAACCCATACCCAATGCTACTTGTTCCTACCTTCATTCGTGGTGAGAAGCTGTTTCTAGGAGACCCCAAAAGTTTCGTTGGTATTAGAGAATGCACTCAGTGTAAGTCTGGTCTAGTAAGGAACAACATTGCCACCAAGTGTCTACAGGCTGCAGGTGAAACAATCCAGATTACTTCCTAGTTTCGGTGGGGAAAAAAAAGTTTGAGTGATAGAATCAAAGAATTATCGACCTGTAGATGTTGGAAGAGACCTTTGAGATCATCAAGTCCTAACTGTCGCCTGGAGCTCACAATTCCACCACTGCTGTTAAGATGCTACCACTAAACCATGTTTGTCAGCACCACATCCAGGTGCTATTAAAAACAACTCCACCACCTTCCTGAGCAGCCTAAGACAGGCTTTGGCGACTCTCTTGGGGAAGAAATGGTTCCTCATGTCCAGACTGAACCTCCTCTGGTGTAGCTTGAGAGCATTTCCTCTTGTCTTATCATTTGTTCCTAGGGAGAGGAGACCAGCTCCCTCCTGGCTCCATCTTCCTGGCAGGGAGCCAGAAGGTCTCCCCTCAGCCTCCTTTTCTCCAGACTGTACAATCCTAGTTCCCTTAACTGCCCCTCATTAGATCTATTCAGCAGACCCTTCATCAGCTTCATTGCCCTTCTCTGGACCTGCTCCAGCACCTCAATGTCTTTCTCAGAGTGAGGGGCCCAAAACTGGACCCAGGATTCAGTGTGTGGCCTCATCAGTGCCCAGAACAGGGGCACAACCACATTATCTGAAAGTCTCCAGGAAAGAGGCATCCATAACTTCCCTGGGCAATCTGCTCCAGTTTCTCACCACCTTCACTGCAAAGAAAGCAAAGCTTGAAATAAATTCACCCTACTCATGGCCAGGATCTCCAAGGAGGGACAGGAAATCACCAATAGAATATCCCAAAAGCTGAGGGATAAGTCCCAAAGAATGAGGTACAGCAGATGAAATTTTGCCACTGTAGTGGTGACTGGAGGACAGCAGAGAGGAGCTCTGCTCCCAGAAAACCATAGAAAGAGACCATGAGGATTGCCGCAGCTCAGCAGAAGAGCAAACACCACAAACGAAGTCCAAGTCAGAAGGACGGATGTTAGAGTGTGTCACTTCAAATAGAAAATGAAGAGGTTTTCAGCACTGCAGGAAGGTGAGGTTTGCCACAGGGAGATCAACATCTTTGTCTGGGTTTTTAACTCCAGACCAACTCAAAAGAAATTAAAACATGATCCATGAAACTCCAACCACTACTCCAACAAAGCTGCTAAAGCATCTGGAGAACACGTCTGGTGCGAAGCATCCAATGGAACTAGTGTTGTTCAGCCTGAGGAGGATGAGGGGAGACTTCATAGCTCTCTACAACTCCCTGAAATGAGGTTGGAGTGAGGTGGGAGTTGGTCTCCTCTCCCTAGTATCAGGTGATAGAGCAAGAGGGAACAAGAAGAAATTGTGCCAAGGGAAGGTTTAGATTGGAGATCAGGAACAATTTTTTTTGCTGGAAGACTGGTCAGGCATTGGAACAGGCTGCCCAGGGAGAGGTAGTGGAGTCACCATCCCTGGAGGTGTTCAAGAAACATGTGGGCATGGCACTTGGGGACATGGTTTAATGCCCATGGCAGTGTTAGGCAGATGGGCTGGATGATCTTAGAGGTCTTTTCCAACCCAAACAACTCTGTGATTCTGTGATTCTGAAGTCACTGGTACCTGTTCAAACACAGAAGCTCTGAATGAGGCACATCCTTCCATCAGTGCTGCTGACCATGCTCTGGCCATAGTGCAGTGAAAGAGAAGGGTGGAGAACAGCCCATCCATAACTTCTGTACCCCCAACAGCACTAAACTGACACCAACCACCCAACCAAGGAGGAATCTGTTCCCATTACAGCCTCATTCCCAGCAGCCAGCTTCATTTTCTGACTGGTTGCACAATCATTTTGGGATGCAGCATCCATCCCTGTTAATGTCACTTTACAGGGCAGTGAGAATGCAGAGAACACAGCCTGGACACTCCAGACAAGGACAAGAGTAAATCTCTATCACCCAGTAACTAAAGAGCCAGGGCGGAAGCCACTCTGCCACATTTCACAGGTCAGACCATAGCTGTCATAAGCAGCAACATCCCTTTTCTCCATGGTTGACATTCTGGAAGACCAGAAGATGTCTGTGAAGCCCACAGCAACTTGCTGCATCATTGGCAGATGTATTCTGAATAATGGGGACTTCTGAAGGCCACACCAACATGCACAAGGTGTGAATCAAGCCTCCCTGGCATCAGTGGAGAACACTGATAACTTCAGCTGGTGCTAAGGCAGCTCCCATGTGGTAGAGCAGCTCTCTGTGGAGCATGAGGTTGGCCCCACTGTTCCATAGGCTGGAGGACAAAGGAATAATGCAGCACTGCTGAGCTGTATGTCACACACAGCCTGGCCTTCAGTGGGAACACCCCATGCTGACGTTCCTGAAGCAGGACACAGAAGTGCAGCAGAACCATCCAGACACACCTGGCAGCTCTCACAGCTTTGGGACTGATCCCTCATCTGCTGAACACTTTTCCCAAAGCAAAGCCTCCTCAGCAGAGCACCACAAGGGCTTCTGATAGCACCACAAATACAGAGTGGTTTAAGTTAGAAGAGACCTTCAAGATTACCAAGTCAAACTGTTAACACAGCACTGCCAGGTCACCACTAAATCATGTCTCTCGGCACCACATCTTTTTTAGCACTTCCAGAGATGGAAACTCCACCATTTCCCCGGACAGCCTGGTCCAGAGCTTAAACACTCTTTCAAAAGAATCTCTTTGGTTCAAAAAGACCTGGAGGATCACTGAGTCTAACCATTCTCTGACTATGCCAAGGCTGGTGCTAAACCACACCCCTCAACACCACATCTCTGCCTCTTTGAAACACCTCCAGAGATGGGGATGCCACCACTGCTCTGGGCAGCCTGGGACAGACTGACAACCCTCAAGGGGAAGAAACTGCTCCTCATGTCCAATCTAAATATCCCTTGGAGCAACCTGAGGCCATTTTCTCTTGTCCTATCATTTGTTCTTTTCAAGAACAGACCAGCACTCACCTGGCTCCAATCTCCTTTCAGAGAGCTGTAGACAGCTATTAAGTCTCACCCTCTGCCACCTTTTCTCCAGGTTGAACAACCTCAGTTCCCTCAGCTGCTCCTCACCAGACTTGTTCTCCAGGCCCTTGACCAGCTTCACTGCCCTTCTCTGGACAAGCTCCAGCACCTCAATGTCCTTCTTGAAGTGAAGGGCTGAAAACTGAAGCCCCATATTCAAGGTGCAGCCTCACTAGTGCCCAGTATCTAAGAATGAACATTTAAAGGCTCATTAATTCCCTAATTTGGTCTTTATGTCCCTCTGATCATTTGCTCCTCCGGAACCCAACCTCTGCCATCAGAATGGTAAGAGGGGAAACAGGCTGCTCAGAGAGGTGGTGGAATCCCCATCCAAGGAGGTGTTTCAAAGATGCAGAGGTGTGGTGCTGAGGCATATGGATTAGCATCAGACTTGGTAGAGTTGGAGAGTGGTTGGATACCATGATCATCAAGGTATTTTCCAACCAAACCAACTCTATGATCCTACGAAAATAAAGGAGTCTTTATCCAAAACTTTGTTATCTCAAAGCAGAAAAGCTGCATCAAGACAAAAAACAAACAAACAAACAAAACCAAAACAAACAAACAAAAAAACCCCAAAAGAAACAAAAAGCAATTTCCTAAGGTTTCTGCATCTCCACCCAAAGTTTTTTTAAGTCCTTTATTTTGCAGCCTGTTCCAACACTCAGATAATGAGGTGCTTTCATAACCTGGGCATTCACAGGAGAATCCAAATGATCCCCTTTCAAACTGAAGTGTTTATTTTACTTTTCATCCCCCACTTAAGCATCAACATCAGTTTAATGCAGGAAGAAATACTTCAGAGTGAGAAAGTACACCATGATGCGTCTGCCACAGTTTTCAAAGGAAGGTTCTGACTGCATCAAAAGCAGTGAGAGCAGCTGGAGCACCACCTCTATGGGGACAGGCTGAGAGAGTTGGGGCTGTTCAGCCTGGGGAAGGCTCCAGAGAGACATTACAGTGGCCTACCAGTACCTGAAGGGGGCTACATGAGAGCTGGAGAGGGACGTTTGACATGGGCTTGTAGTGACAGGATGAGAGGCAGTGGCTTTGAGCTTGAGGAGGGCAGATTTAGACTGGAGATTAGGAAAAAATTCTTTACAGTGAGAGTGGTGAGACACTGGAACAGGTTGCCCAGGAAGGTCCTAGATGCCCTCTCCTTGAAGGTTTTCAAGGCCAGGTTTGATGAGTCCCTTGAGCAACCTTGTCTAGTGGAAGGTGTCCCTGCTCATAGCAGGGGGGGATGGAACTAGATGATCTTTAAGATCCCAAGACATTCTGTGACTGACTCCTGCAAGGTGGAGGAGTGGAGTATCTGCAGTCACGCCTCACCCCAGCAGTGACTCACAGCTGAGTTCTGACAGGTTCAGAACCTTCCTTCTCCAGTGCAAACAGCACAAGTTGCAATTAAAACTTGGGTGAGGCTGGACAAACCCAAAAATGTTTGGAATTAATCTCAAGTTCTGATTGAACCTGCAAAGAGCAGAGCAGCTGTGGGAAGGAGAGGCTGACATTTAGCAGAGAGTCACAGAGAGAAACGTTGCTGTGGTAGCCGTGATTGCTCCTCTTCTCTGTCTGGCAGCTGTCTGCCTGCTGAAATCAAGAGAATTTCTACTTTAATCTCAGAGAAGCAGAGCGATGAATAAATCCATTAAGAGAATCATAGAGTCATTAGGTTGGAATAGATCTTCAAGACGACTAAGTCCAACCCTTAACCCAGCACTGCCAGGTCACCACTAAACCATGGCCCTCAGCATCATGTCTCCATGGCTTTGAAACCCCTCCAAGGATAGGGACCCCACCACTGCCCTGGGCAGCCTGTGCCAAGACTTGATAACCATTTGGGGGGAAAATTTTTTCTTCATGTCCAATCTGAACCTCATCTAGGGCAACTTAAGGCTCTTTTCTCTGCTCCTATCACTTGTTCCTTAGGACAAGAAACCAACCCCTACCTGTCTCCAGCCTCCTTTCAGGGAGTTGTCAAGAGAAGTTCCCCCCTCAGCCTCCTTCACTCCAAACTAAACGAACCCATGTCCCTCAGCTGCTCCTCACCAAAACTTTTCTCCAGGCCCTTCACCAGCTTTGTTGTCCTTTTCTGGACCTGCTCCAGCACCTCAATGTATTTCTTGGACTGAGGGGCCCAAAACCAAACCAAAGGTTTGAGGTATTCGGACAACATAAAGCAAGTTTCCTTCAAAGGCATTTGAAATCTGTCAGATGTTCATTGTTCATCAGCTGCACAAAGGGCATCTCCAGATGGGCAGCACATCACAGAGAAGTGACACCAACTATCACCATGCCAAAGGCTACTTAGATGAGACCACAATGCATTTGAGGTGCAGCCACAGCCACTTCTAAACTACTAGTGGAAAATAAAATCAGAGAAGACAGCAAAGGACAAAGAATATTTGTTTGGGTTTCATCACATCACCAAGAGGGCAAACACCCGGCACTCATGTTAACTGAAAGCCTCCAGTGACACTTCCAGCTCCAGCTGAGAACAGAATGGAGAACACCTGAGTGTCTGCAACACCACGAACAAGCCCTGGAGCAAACCATCAGGGCACAGCTCCAGGCAGGACAAAGCAAAGAACCACCTCTGTCAGAGCAAACAATAATTTGACAGTTGGCTGAGGTGAAGCTCATATGAAAGAATTACTAACTTCGTGCAAAGAAAGGCCATGGGCCGCAGCAGTGCTGAGTAACAAACACCATATGAGGGAGGTCTTCTGAGGGCTTCAGATGAGGGTGGAGAAAGCACACAAAGGAAACAGCATTTAGAGTTTGCCGGCACTTTTCTACTTTGATGGAAGAAATATGTGTAGCCATGGTACTTGGGGACATGGCCGTGGTGGTGCTGGGTTGGTGGTTGGATTTGATGGTCTTAGAGGTCTTTTCCAACCTTAATGATTCCATGATTCTAGAAGAAAAATGAAATGTAGAAACAGAATGACATCCACAGAGAACACACCATCAGAACTCATCTAGTGGCAAAGAACCTTAGGGGATCAGTCAACATCTGGATGAAGATGAGCCAGTGGGTGCTCAGGTGGCCAATGGGTCACCAGCATCCTGGCTTAGATCAGCAATAGTGTAGCCAGCATGACTGGGGCAGGGATTGTTCCCCTCTCTGGGCACTGGTGATGTTGCACCCTGAGTACGGGGTTCAGTTTTGGGGCCCTCACTCCAAGAAGGATATTGAGGAGCTGAAGCATGTTCCAGAAACTCCCTGAAAGGTGGAGTTGTAGAGAACCAGGTATCCTCTCAGCCTCCATTTCTCCAGGCTCAACAGCCCCGCTTCCTTCAGGTGCTAGATCATCTTCAGAGGTCCCTTCCAAACCCTACTATCTTATGGTTCTATGATCTTCTCTGAGGAGCAACATTTGTTACATGACTAAAAAAGTGGCTTATGCAGAAGTGTTCTCAGAGTGCTGAGAAGCTGCTGAGATTTTTTTTTTTTTTTTTNGTTTTTTTTTTTTTTTTTTTTTTTTTTTTTGTTTAGCTCCAGATCTTTCCTTCAAAAGCCAGAGAGCAATTACTGGATCACAGCATGAGAAACACAATAAAAGAGACATGCTCTTCAGTCAGGAGGTGATTCAGATCCTGACTGATATCACCGAGTTCCTTTTGTTTCTATTTTGGGGAAGAAAATCACTGCTTTCAGCTGTTTAAAGCTGCTGTTCCCAAGGTAAGTTCATCATGGCTGTCAGCTGCAGCGAAGGTGGTTCACAGAGTCATAGAATGCTAGGTTGGAAGGGACTCCAAGGATCAGATGGTCCAATTTCTCTAGGTAGTAGTGATAGGATGAGGGGCAATGGATTGACACTTGAGGAGGGGAGATTTAGACTGGAGACTAGGAGGAAATTCTTTACAGTGAGGGTGGTGAGACACTGGAACAAGTTGCCCAGGGAGGTACTGGAGGTGTTCAGGGCCAGGTTGGATGAGGCCTTCAGCAATCTGCTTTAGTGGAAGGTGTCCCTACCCATGGCAAGGGGTTTGGATGATCTTTAAGGTCCCTTCCAACCCAAATCATTTAATGACTATATGAACATAAAGGAGTGTTTGCAGATCCTCAGCACTGTGACATCAGTGACTGTGAACAGTCAGAGCTCTAGAACAAGGCTCACTCCATCACTGCCTGCTGGGTACTTCTTCCATGCACACTGTACCAAGTGTCTGCCTCAAGTATCTCCTTGTGGAGTTTACCAGCAGGCTGCCAGCAGCAAGGGAATTCAGGCAGGGTTCTGAACTGCCCACCACAGAGAAACATCCCAGACAGAGCCAGACACCAGACATCCATCCTCCAGCAGAATTTATCATTGAGACAGAGCTCAGGTGTGGCAAACTCCAAAATCCCAGCACCTGAAGGGAACCTGCAGAAAGGCTGGAGAGGGACCTTTCATAAGGGGGTCTAGAAACAGGACAAAGGGAAATGTTTTTACGCTGAAGGAGAGCAGGTTCAGACTGGATCTTAGGAAAAAGTCCTTCAGTATGAGGGTGGTGAGACTCTGGAATAGGTTCCCCAGGTGTTCAAGGCCAAGTTGGATGAAGCCTTGAGCAACCAAGTCTAGTTGAGAGGTGTCACTGCCCATGGCATGGAAGTTGGTGTAGATGATCTCTAAAGTCCCTTCCAACGTAAGCCATTCTATGATTCTATGAAATAAGCATTTTGCTGGCTCTGCACATCTCCTTCCTGCACCCACCTGAAAAATTCTAGGCAACCCCCACTGTGCAGAAGACCTTACTTGAGTATGGTTTGCCTCCCTACCCCTAAAAATGGAGTAAGTGTTCCAATACTTCTGGAAACTAGAAGGGCTGACAAAGACAATGCTATAGTTTAATTCCTTCCCCGTCAAGAATCGCTGAGAGGTCTCCAGTTCCTTAGCAAGGTGAAAAATTTTGTGAAGTCTACCCAAGCTTGCCAACAGCTGAGAATGGTCTGCTCCTCACCCCTTTCCCTGAGAGGTAAGGGGCTGTCTACTGTCAGAGCAGAAGTATTAAAGCAGCTACACTGAAAGGCCTGTCAATACCACAGGGCTCGATAGCATGCCCATCACAGGCTGAAGCAGAGCAAGAAAGGTCCCCTTGTTCTTCTCCTAGGGAAGGGTTCTTTTCTTCTGGTTTTGCAAACAAGGAAACAATTTCTTCACTGACTGAAGCTTTGAGTTGTAAATGGTGCCAAAGAGACAGGGCTAGACAGTGGGCAGAACAGTGATAGAAGAACCTTTACTGGATGTGTCTAGCAAGAGGCTGGAAATCATTTTATAGGTCATGGTAGCTCAAGCTGTCGAATCTGGCAACAGGACTCACTTCAGGAATAATGCCATCAGTTCCTGGGACAAGAAACATGGCATTGAGTGGGTGTATCACATTCCCTATCACCCACAAGCCTCTGGAAAGACTGGAAGGTACAATGGACTGTTAAAGACCATGTTGAGAGCATTGGGTAATGGGGGCATGGAAACACTGGGATGCAAGTTTAAAAGCCACTTGGCTGGTTAATTCCAGAGGATCTGCTAACCGTCCTGGTTCTGCCTAAACAGAACCCGTACACACTGTGGGAGGAGATAAGGTCCCTGTAGTGCACATGGGAAAGCGGCTAGGAGAAACAGTGTAGGTTGCTCCTCCCATGAGGAAAGACAAACCCATTTGTGGGTTTGTGAAAAAAGATGGGGAAATTTGGTGTGTGCCCCAAGGAGATTGAGGACTGGGGGGAAAATAACCTGGAATGTTACAGAAGGTGATGTGGTGAAAATAATACAGACTGATGGAGTTCTATATCAAACATGAGCAAAACAGTGGCAGAAACCAAGCAGGCATTGGAACTCAACAGAGGAATATCCTGCTGCCCCTGTCATGAACAGTCTCAAGGAACATTTGAAGAAGCAGAATATCTTTCTATTAAGAGACTGGGATACTAATACAAATCGTGTGGGTTGGGTATTGGAATGATTTAAGATGTAGGCTAAGTTGTAAATATAAGCAAGAAGGGATTTAAGCATTAAACAGGTGAGATGGTAGGATGTATGTGCAAGCGTGGATGAATGTGAATATATATGAAGTGTGTGGAACCTGAGCATGGACCAATTGGCAGCACAGGGGTAAGGCCATTTGGGCTGCTTCATTGTGGCAGGACATTGCTGCTCGGGTAGAAAACACAACTCTGGAAGTACGTCATGTCGATGCTCACGTACCTAAAAGATGAAGAGCATCAAAATAATGAGCAGGTAGACAAGGCTGCCAGAACTGAGGTAGCTCAAGTGGATCTGAACTGGGAGTGTAAAGGCGAGCTGTTTGTAGCTCAATGGACCCATGAAACACCGGGACATCTAGGGAGAGATGCTACATACAGATGGGGCTCATGACCAAGGGGTGGACCTGGCCATGGAAGCCTTCACACAGGTCACACGTGACTGTGAAATACGTGCTGCAATCAAGCAAGCTACCAGAGTTAAGTCTCTCTGGAACAAAGGCCAGTGGCTGGGTTTTCACTATGGTGAGGCCTGGCAGATTGATTATATTGGACCTCTGCCACGAACACGCCAGGGCAAGCGCTGCATCCTAACCATGGTACAGGCAACTACAGGTTGGGTGGAAACATACCCTGTAAACCAGGCCACTGCACGAGACACCATCTTAGGCCTTGAAAGACAAATCTTACGGCGACCCTAGGGAAGGGTTCATTTCTTTTGGTTTTGCAAACAAGGAAACATTTTCTTCACTGACTTAAGCTTTGAGTTGTAAACGGTGCCAAAGAGATAGAGCTAGACAGGGGATGGGACAGTGACCAAAGAACCTTTACTGGATGTGTCTAGGAAGAGGCTGGAAATCATTTGACTGGTCATGGTACCTCAAGCTGGAGCCAGGCAGGCAGCACACTGCGACTCAGCCCTACAGCCATCCAGACAGGTTCAGGGTCTTTCCTCAGCCTAGTCCATACCTGCAGAAGACAGACACGCTAGGCCTGTAAAGACAGTGTAGAAGAGGTCCCGATTCTCAGCTCCTCACTGCCTCACCACCAAACACAGGCAGTGTTGCTGGTGCTGGAAAGCCTGGGACAAAAGAAAGAAGGCAAGACTTTTACCCCTGCTAAGTGGCTCCAGGAGGCTGGCTTTCCAGCAGTACTCTGCCCACTGCAGCAGCCCCTACCTAAGCCTGCCTTGCCTCTCTGATGCAGCCGCACAGCTGTGAATTTGGTGGGCTTCCATGACGGCTTTCAAAGTCGCCCCGGGTTAGAGCTCAGGCTGTCAGACAACGGAGCAGGCGCCTCAGAGGGGTTTCAGCAGGGGTGAGCTTTATTAGGGGAAAGATGAAGCAACTTAGAGGGGACTTTTTTAATTAACATTTTAGGTACTCTCTTATATAGCTTAGAACATTTTTCCTTTTATTATCTTTTTTTTTTTTTTAATTATACAGAAGGAACCTCCTGGAGGGAAATCCTGGTGTGATTAAAGGGTAAAGATGTGACATTTTGGAGGAAAGAGCTGAGCAAATCTATAGGAGACAAAATGAAAATTCTTGAGGGAAAGCCTGAGGTAAATAAGAGGACACAGAGGTGCCATTTTGGAGAGAAAACTTTAGGAGACAAATCGGAGATTTTAGAGGGAAAACCTCAAGTAATGTATAGGGGAGGACGCAAACATTTTGGTGGGAAAACGTGAGGTAAGTAAGATGGGACATAAGAAACATTTTGGAGGCAAAAGCAGAGGTAAATGAGAGGAGACAGGGGTGACTTTATGAAGGGAAAATCTCTAGGGGACAAAAAAGATTTTGGTAGGAAAACCAGAGGTGATCCATAGGGGAGAACACAAGCATTTTGAAGGGAAAACATGAGTAGGGGACAGAGGTCACATTTTGGAGTGAAAATGGAAGTAATCCATAGGGGAAAAATATTTTGGAGGGAAAACCTGAGGTAATCTATAGGAGAGAACATGAACATTTTGGAGGGAAACATGAGATAATGTCTAGGGGACATAAATGACATTACAGAGGGAAAATCTGAGGTAATCTTTAAGGGACAGAATTAAGCTTTTAGGGGAAAAAGAAGATGTCATCTCGGAGGGACAGAAGTGACATACAGGAGGGAAAAGCTCAGGTAAATTGTCAGGGGCAAAACTGATGTTTTGGAGGGAAAATGTGAGGTGATTTAGGTGGGGCAGAGGTGACATGGAGGAAAAACCTGAGGTAATCTTTAGGGGACACAGATGCCATTTTGGAGTGAAAATGGAAGTGTTCCATAGGGGACAAAATTAAGATTTTGGAGGGGGAAAACTAAAGTAATCTGTGGGGGAGAACATGAACATTTCAGTGGGAAAATACGAGGTAATAATTAGAGGACAGAGGTGACATTATGAAGGGAAAACCTGAGGTAATCTTCGAGGGACAGAATATTTTAGAAAAAAAGACCTGTGGTTATTTAGGAGGGGCAGAGGTGATGTATGGGAGGGAAGAGCTGAGGGAAAATGGTGGGGACAAAACGGATGTTTTGGAGGGAAATGGTGAAGTGATTTAGGGAGGGCAGAGGTGCCATTTTGGAGGGACAACCTGAGGTAACCTAGCAGAGACGGGTGCCATTTGGGAGGTAATTTCTAAGTTAATCCAGAGGGTACAGAGGTGTTATAAAGGAGAAGAAATCTGAGGTAATCCTTGGAGAACAAAATGGAGATTTTACCCCTACTGAGGCTAATGAAGAGGGGCAGAGGTGACATATGGGAGGGAAGAACTGAGGAAAAATGGCAAGGACAAAGCTGATGTTTTGGAGTGGGAGGCAGAGGAGACATTCCAGAGGCAGTAACAAAGGGGATCTATAGGGAGATAAATACATTTTTAAAAACAAAAGCTGAACTAATTCAGAGGGGAGAAAAGTGTGAATTTGAAGGAAAAACCTAACGGTGATTGAGGGAGAAGCAGGTAGTGGAGGAAACAGCAGAGGTAAGTTTGAGGTAAATGGGTTGTAATTTAGAGGGGAAAGGTGAAGTAACAGAGGGGATTAATTGTAAAATTTGGAATAAACGATGAGGTGATTTTTTTGCCAAGGAATGCTGCAGTCGCTTAGATGCAACAAAGCGACCTTGGTATTCATCACAGAGACAACACAGAGTCGAGAGTGAAGGCAGTGGAGCTAGACATTCTCAGCATGCAGCACTTAAGAGCCGCTGCTTCTGAGGCCTGAGTGTCCTCTTGGGTTCCTGTTTTGCATGCCCAGCTTCGTTTGCCCAGAGTTCCCTCCCCACAGCCCAGCTTCCACACTCACCTGAAGCCTGTCGCGGGTGGGCAACCGGCGGAGCGGTGCCCTTGGGGAGCTCTCTGCCTCTGCGGGGCTGTAAGTATCCCCACTGCCCTCAGGCGGGGAGAAATCGGCACTATCAAAGGCCTAAATGTGTCCTTCTTTGGCAGCAGCTCGGAAGAAAGGAGAGGCAAGAGGGTGTGGAATGGCAAGGCAAAGAGGCATCAAGAAGAGGAGCAGCATGGGGCTGGTGAAAAGGACAGGAGAAAAGCGCTCTGGGCAAAGGGACCTCCCTGTCACCAGGGCTGTGGTCACAAAAGAACTCCACCAGCTCCTTTAGGGTGCCTTGGTGGGCAAAGGGACCTCCCTGTCACCAGGGCTGTGGTCACAGAAGAACTCCACCAGCTCCTTTAGGGTGCCTTGGCTGGCTCTGCACTCAGTGATGTCCCTGTAAGCAAGGCTAGGTCTTTGCTTCTATCGTCGTTGGCCTTTAGCTGCCTTGGTCCTTTGGCTGCCCCAGAGCAGGGTGCCTGTCATCGGTTCAGCTGAATCTGCTGATGATTTTCAATACCATGGTGCCATCATCCCAGCTTTAAATGAAACTTCTGCCTGGAGGAAAGTATTATGGGGCTGGAAGTCTGGATAGTAAGTTGAGAGGTTTCCTGTTCTGGCTGCTGCTTTTGCGTCCCAAGTTTTTGGTGTTGGCTCCTTTCCACAGGGGTGGCTGCAATACCTCAGGGAATTAGGTAGCTCACTGGTTTTGCTCTTCTGTTTTATGCTCTTTTTAACTTTCCTGCATTTCCCTGTGCTTTTTTTTGCAAGTAGGCTAAACTCAGGCATTTGTGTATTAAGATTCTTTTCTTCTTTTATATTAAACTCTTTATCTCAACCTGCAGTTTTTGTATGTTACTTTTTTCCCTTGTGTTTTGGGGCAGGTTAACCTATTCAAAGCACTTTAACCTGTTACAGTGTGAGCCATCATCTCTGCACCCATGGGGGAAATTGAGCTCCCTGGACCCCCGAGTGCCCCAACACTCCCACCCCCCCTAAACAGGAGGCCTTTTCTACAGCCCCAGCAGCATTTTGGCTACTGGCAGCCTGGGCACTGTGACCTCTTACACTCAGGGCCCGTGTCAACAATTTGTGGAGTGCTTCGTCTCACTCTGTCCCCTTCCATCCCCAGGAGCAGCCCGAGGACCCTGTAAGCAAGGCTGGGGAGGATGCTTTAGGCAGCTGACAGGAATGAGCACTCCCTGGCCCTTGAGAGGGTGCAGTGCCACCTAGGGTGCTGCTTTTGGCTGAAATGAGCCTTCAAACTGCCCAATGCAGGGGACTCCACCACTTCCTTGGGAGATGGTTCCAGTGCCCAATGTTCTCATAGGGAAACATCTTCTTCTGGAATAAAACGGGCATCTCCTCAGCAGTAACTTGTCTCCATCACCACTTGTCTTCTCCATGGGACACCTTGTACAAAGGGAGCCTCCATCCTCCTGGTAGCCACCCTTTATGTCTTGGTCCATGGTAAGATGGCCTCCCCTCAGCCTTCTCTTCTCATAGCTGGTCAGACCCAGCTCTATGAGCCTTTCCTTGCATGGCAGGTTCTTCCCCTCTCCTCACTCTTCCCTCTCCAAGTGCCACATGAAAGGTCTCCTTATAGCACAGAAGGTAAGCAGGCTGAGAGGCCGTGACACAGCAGGGCACTCTGACTCTGCAGCTGTAAGCAGAGGGCCAAGATGATGCCATCCCCCTCCCATGGAAGCTATCCATAGCACGAAAAGCAGTGCAGGACAGCAGCCAGCAGGCACCAGGAAAAAGGAGTTGTGCTGCTGCTTCCTGGAAAAGCTGCCCAGGGCAGAGCTGGGAGCAGCTGGGGCCATGCTGGCAGGGGTGCCTGCAGCACGTCACAGGGGCTTCTGCACAGGACACGTGCTGCTGGCAGCCAGGAAGAGGACAGTGTTGCCAAGGCTGGGGTTTGGGGAGAGCAGGACACCAGGAGAAAGGCTGAGCTGCTAGTCCCATTGGACTCCAGATGATGTTTCCCTGTGAGGATATTGGAATTATCTCCTAAGGGAAGTTGTGGAGTCCCCTACGTTGGGCAGTTTGAAGACTCAGCTTGACAGGGTGCTGTGCCAGCTCATTTCAACTCTACTGTTATTCAGAAAGGTTGGACCAGATGATCCTTGGGTTCCATTCCATCCTGGCCTTCTGTGAGAATGCATCAGGTTGGAAGGGACTCCACAGGCCACCTTGTTCAACCCCCCTGCAGTCAGCGGGGACAAGACAGGGATTTACTTTACTGAGGGGTTTTGAAGATGTAATGGTTTGAGCATTAACCTGTAACAGATGCACAGGAGTCTAGGTGAAAATATTGAGGAGAAAGCAGGGTCTGGAGCTCCTAGCTTTGGGACAGGTCTGAGACAGGCACCCATCTACAAGGGGCTGGGAAAAAGACAAGGGTAGCAAACACACCGAATGCATCACCTTGGAAGGGACCCTCAAAGGTCACCTTCATAGAATCATGAAATGGTTTGGGTTGGAAGGGACCTTAGAGATCATACAGTTTAAACCCCTTGTTCTAGGCACAGGCACCTTCCCCTGGACCAAGTTGCTAAGGCCTCATCCAACCTGGCCGTGAACACATCCAGGGAAGGGCATCCACAACCTCCCTAAGCAACCTGTTAATTGTCCCCCAAGCATCTTTCTAGTCTGTGTTTTGTAGTGCTGTGGTTAAGTGTTGACAACACCCCAGTGTTTTCATGACTGCTAAGTCAAGCACCCAAGCTGTGCTCTTCAACATTCCCCCATGCCAGGAGTATGCTGAGGGGTGGGTAAGGTCTTGGGAAGAGACACAGCTGGGCCAGCTAACCCAAAGTGACCAAAGAGATTTTCCATGACATATGACATCAGCTCAGATATAAAAGCTGAGTGAAAGAAGAAAATGTGGGGACATTCATTGATAGCATCTGTCCTGCAGAGCAGCCACTATGCATATTGGAACCCTGCTTCCTAGGACTGGCCCAACATTGTCTGGGGATGGGGAGTAGAGAATAACATCTCTGCTCTGCTTCTGCACATGGTCTTGGCTTTGCTTTGCATCTCATTAAACTGCTTTTGTCTTGACTCACGGGCCCCTTGTTATATTTTCCCTTCTCTCTCATCCATCTGAGAATGGGAGTGATAGAGCAGCTCAGGTGGGCATGTAGCCACATCTACCAAGCTCCAAACCACTCATTCTCCCTCAATTTTGGAAGAGTGACAAAACTTCCATGGGAAAAAAAAAGTCTGAAGCTCTTCTCACCTCAAAAGAATCAGATGTTTTGATGTCAATTAGCATGTGATATTTATCTAATGGTGAAAACTGATTCCATCTGCCAACCAGTTGGACCTTCTATGTGCTTTTATAAACACAAGCACTCTTCCAGCAAGCTTTGTTTAACCAGGAGCAGTGAAAGGCAGCTACCCAGCAATCAGCAGAGCTCAGGGTTTTGTTTAATAATGGAAAATACAAGGAGCAACAACTGCTGAGGTGCTGGCACCAGAGCTTTGCCCTGCATATGTCAGGGGCCACAGAGCAGCTGGCTGGACAAGATTCTATTTCCAGCCAGGGTTTGGAAACATTGCTGTCAGGAGCTTCTCTTGTTATGTGTGGCAGGAGCACAACGTCCCCTTCTCCTGAGCACAGCTCCCAAATCCACAACACTGCAGCAGTGACGTAGAACAGCCACCACAACAAGCACTTTATGCTTCCATTCTGGGAATGACACCAAAGCACAACACCCACCTTCATCCTGCTGCTTGTGCAACAGCCTCTGCCCTGAGTCCTCACACACAGACAACTGGGCACAGGAACACTTGCCCAACACCAGCTTCCAGGCGACAGTAGGATTTTAAGAAAGTCCTGCACAGAATCCAAGCATCTGAGCATGGTGGGGGTTGGATGTAACCTATGAAGATCATCCAGTTCAATCCCCCTCCTGAACAGGGTGACCCACAGCATCTTTCCCAGGATCACTATGTCTGGCTGGGTTTGGAATCTCTTCAGAGAAGGAGAGTCCACAACCTCTCAGGGCAGCCTGCTCCAGGGCTTCAGCACCCTCACATCAAACAAGTTTTTCATCTTCTTCAGGTGGAACTTCCTGGGTTCCCATTTGCGCATGTTGCCCTATGTCCTGTCACAGACTTACCCCAGGCTTCAAAATAAGAACAAATCTTAGGATCATTGAATTGTTTCAGTCAGAAGAGACCTCTAAGATCATTGAGTCCAAGCCTCAACCCAACACCATCATACCATGCTCCCGAGTGTCATGTCCATGCAGTTTTTGAACACCTCTTCCTACAGACCTATCCCAGCATCAAAATCCCGTCACTAATCTGCTCTTATTTTCTCCCTTCCTCAAAAGGTGATGAAAATACTCCATCTAGGTTAGAAACAGGGTGATGGCAAATCTCAAGTCCGCAACAGATACAAACCACTGGAACAAACTTCACCCCATCCAATTCCCACAGTTGTATTTATGTGTAAAATGCTAGCATTATACCCCCAGCTCACTACCAAGGCACCATGGCACATGACAAAATTAAAAAAAAAAAAAATTGGTCAGAAAATTGAATTTCAGCAGATTTGTTTATTTAGCTTTCAGAAGAGAAGTTAAAAGGGTAAAAAAAAAAAAAAAAAGAGATAAATCCTAGGAGCTCAGTCCTGATTAATGACCAGGAGCTATCATCAAGTCTGGAGCACCCTCAAGCCAAGTGTGTGACATAAAATCTCCCCTCGCAGTCCACTTGCAAAATGAAGCTAGCATTTGCTTCCTGCTGAACTTAGATTTCAAGGCACAGGACCCCTTCTACAGAGAGGTTTGGGGTTTTTTCCTTCTCTGGTATTAAGAGCAAAAAGTGCACCTTCACAACACTGAGCATGCTTGTCCGGGGCAGGGGGGGAGGGTGGGAAATCAGCAGAAGAGACCAAAACTAAAGAAAGCATTACCAACACTCACAGCTTGCAAGGCTGAAGCATTCGTCCTTGCAGCACTGCAGGCAGAGACACTAGGCAGGGGTGAGCCCTAAAACACTAATTCTTAAAGGCTCTCTGAAGCCAGGGGCACACAATGACATTGTATCTAGGAGACACCAGCTGTATCTCCTCACACCATCACAGCTCTGTCCTCACCTGGGCTCCAAGCACCCAGCCAGGGGACAGACCCCACTGGCTGCCTACATCAATAGGACTTGCCCTTGGACATTTCTGCTCCTCAAATGGCTCCCAGCCCAGCCAAGCCCTGATCTTCCATGAAGTTCTGTCAGTCTTGTGGGGTCTTCCATAGTCACTCAGGGCCAGGCCCAGCCTCTCTTCACCCCCTGTGCCCTCACACTGCTCCAGCTCTGCTGCTCACTCAAATGGCCAGAAGCATCCAGGAATCACCACAATTAAACATCCATGGGGAAAATAAAAAGCATTAATAAATAAGAAGCCACCTCAAGAAGGGAAATCTTCAAGGCACAGGAACAAGCTATCCCCTGCACTGGAAAATGAGCTCTAGGTAGAGACTTGGGTAGAGAGCTTTGGGTAGAACCTAGGAAGAAAAGGAATGTCTGCCAGCTATGGAAGAAGGGGCAAGCAACTCAGGAAGAGTGCAAGGCTCTTGCAAGGATATGTAAGGAGAAAATCAGAACGGACAAAGTTCAACTAGGACTCAATCTGGCTGGTGTCATTACAGATAATAAAAAGTGTGTTTGTAAGCATGTTAACAGTAAAAGAAGAGCTAGGGAGAACATCCACCCACCACTGGACGCAGGAGTGGACCTGGTGACCAATGACAAGGAAAAGGCTGAGCTGCTGAATGACTACTTTGCCTCAGTATTTGGCAGTGACACTGGTTGCTCCTTGAGGGTTCAGCCACTGCAACTGGAAGACAGGAATGTGGAGCAGAAAGCAGCCCCCACAATACAGGAGGAAATGATCACTGGTCTGTTGTACCGCTTAGTTATGCACGAGTCTATGGGACTGAATGGGATCCAACCAAGGGTACTTAAGGAGCTGGCAGAAGCGGCCACTAAGCTAATGTAATGCCCATCAACAAGAAGGGCCAGAAGGATGATCCAAGAACTACAGGCCTGTCAGTCTGACCTCGGTGCCAGGAAACGCCATGCAGCAGGTCATCCTGAATGCTATCACACAGCACTTACGTGGCAACCAAGAGATCAGGCCCAGGCAGCACCGGTTTATGAAATGCAGATCCTGTTTGACCAACCTTATCTCATTCTACAGTAGGGTGACCAAGTAGTAGATGAGAGAAGGGCCATGGACATTGTCTACCAGGACTTTAGTAAAGCCTTTGACACTGTCTTCCATAGCATTCTCCTTCAGAAACTCAAGGCACAAGGCTTGGGTAAGTGCACTCTGCACTGGGTGAAAAAACGGCTGGATGGTCTGGCCCAAAGAGTGGTGAATGGAGATGAATCTGTCTGGCACTCAGTCACTTGTGGTGTCTTCCAGGGTTCAGTTCTGGGGCCTGTCCTCTTTATTATCTTAATCTGGATGAGGGGATTGAGTGCACCCTCAGTAAGGTTGCAGGTGACACCAAGCTGGGTGGCTGTGTTGATTTGCAGTGACAGTGGCAAGTGAAGCTCTACAGCAGGGTTTGGACAAGTTAGACTGGTGGGCCAAGGCTAACTGGGTCACAACAACCCACGATATGCTACAGACCTGGGGACGTGTGGTTGGAAAACTGCTACTTGGGGAGGGATCTGAGAGTGTTGGTGGATTAGTCAAGTGAGTCAGCAGTGTGTTCAGGTGGCCAAGAAAGCCAGTGGCAAGCTGCGGTTGTATTAGAAACACTGTGGTCAGCAGGAACAGGGAGGTGATCATCCCCCGCTATCAGCACTGGTGAGACCGTATTTTGAGTATTGTGTTCAGTTCTGGGCTCCTCACTACAAGAATGTTGAGGACCCGGAGCACGTTCAAAGGAGGGCAAGAAGGACGATATAGGTCGTGGAGCACATGGCCTAGGAGGAGCATCTGAGGGAGCGGGCGTTGTTCAGTCTGGAGGAGGCTGAGGGGAGACCTCGTAACTCTCTACAACTACCTGAAGGGAGATTGGAGCGAAGAGAGGACCAGCCTCTCCTCCTTAATGGCAAGCAACAGGACTAGAGGAAATGGTTGCACCAAGGGAAGTTCAGGCTGGATGTTAGGAAATGTTTCTTCACTTAAAGGGGTATCAAAGATTGGAGTGGTCTGCCCAGGGCAGAGGTGGAGCCACCCTCCCTGGGTGTGTACAGAACAATTGCGGACCGGGCACTTAGAGACACGATTTGGACGGGACGATGTAGAAGTCCTCTTCCAACCAGTTATATTCTGTGATTTAATAGGGTTATTTCCACCGCTCTCCTCAACCAGCCCCGCGCCGCCATGGCGCTCCCCGCCCCTAAACTCTCCTTAACGTAGAGGTGCATTAACAACATCGAGTTTGGAGCCTCCCCGTTCCTCCCCAACCGCCTGCCGCGGGCGCAGACTCTCCTGCTCCTCCTCCGCCCCAAGCACCGAGCCCGCCCCACCGAGACTCGCCCCCAGCCCGGGGCCCACGGCTCGCCTCGGCCCCACCGCCCCCTGGCTGAGGGGAGCTGGGGCGATGACGTCACCGGATCAGGCCGACCGGCAATGGGCGCCATTTTGAAACCCCGAAACCTCCCGCGGCGGCAGCTCCGTGCGGCGGCGGCTGCTGAGACCCGCTCCCGGCCGGCGCCTTCCGCCCCCGCGGCCCCCCGCCCCACTGCTACCGTGCAACATGGCAGGTGAGGCAGCGCAGGCCGCGG
>VWZI01016185.1:0-11257 GCA_013396835.1 Psilopogon haemacephalus | reverse complement strand
TCATCAATAAAATATCACAGAACTGCCATTGCTTCTATAGAGGACATAGAGGACAACAGTCAAGTTCATCAAGGATTTGTCAGAAAGGATGGATGTCTAGCAAATCTAGGTAGATGGCTGATCTTGCACCATCTGTTCCATAGGCTGCATAAAGAATCAGAGGATATAGGTATTAGTCTGTTGTGCAATATGTTGTGGAATAATTCGCAACAAACAATATAAAGCTGTCCTCAACACACATGGAGAATGAAAATAAAGGTGAGATCCTGTGTCAGTGGAATGCAAACTCCCAACAGAGAATAAAGATTTCAAGTGTCATTCCAGTACTCCATCTTTCTGAATAGCTGAGTATTTATGAAGAAAGAATACAGTACAGTGTCTTCCAGACCACCTTTCACTTCTGCTTTGCCTCTGCTACTTCAGCCCCAGCCATTGCCGTTGCATAGACAGGACTCAGAGGAAGAAAGGAAAACCTGGGCCAAGAGGAAAAATTCTCCCTGTGGAGCTTGCTTTGTTCCTCCAAGCTCTAGGCAACAAATACCTACTTAATCCTTTACATGTTTGCAAAGCATTACATTCAGGAAGGTTTTCATAAATAATACTTCCCCAATGAGCCATTATGAATGCTGTTACACAAATGTGAGGAGCTAAATTGGTTTTTTTCCAGGGTTACTTAGACAGCATGTTTCTCTACTGTGAGTGCTTTGCCCCAAATCTGATGAGTATTTTATGTCCTATACAGAAAACAGTAATGATATGTGACAAGAACTAGTTTTCTGTGCACGTGTGACTTTAGAACAACTGCAGGATAAAAAAAAAAAAAACTATGAAGGAAGATCCTGTACATCACGTCCATTTTCCACTGAAGAATAATTCACCACATCTGGTCTTCAAATATTTGTGACCCTGAAACAGTCGCTTTGGCTTCCTTTCATGTTTCCTTAGGCATATATTCCTCATTAATAGATTTTACGATTTATTTTCTTAGGAAAAGTTCTTTAGTTTTCTGGGGTTTAGGGTTTGGGGTTTTTTTGGGTTTTTTGTTTGGGGGGTTTTGTGTGTTCTTGTTTGGTTTGGTTTGGTTTGATTTGGCTGTTTTTGTTATTGTACTGTTTTGGCTGGTTTTTTGTTTGGTTTTGTTTTTTGATGGAGTTTTTTGGGGGGATTGTTGTGGTTTGGGAGTTTTTTTGTTTGTTTATTAGTTTGGGTTTTTTTAATTTAATTGTCCTAAATCTCAAATAACTGAAAGGAATATTTTTAACTCTTCCAATATGCTTACTTCAGGGATGAGACCAAATATGGAAAATTGACACAACAGAAATGAGAGATCTGTTTTGAATGTGCAAGATTTACAGCCCTAGCTGCTGCAGCTACAAGTGTTTTACTCTATGTGTGTATATCTATTTCTCAAAACACCGGATGCTTAAATAAAGAATAAAAATTATATTATCATGCCAATAAATTATCTATTTTGTGTATTTATGTTCATTAAGCACTGAGTCAAAAAATGGCTTCTAGCCTTGATTAAGTTTGTTGCATGTTGAACAATCAGGCTGGCTGTGTTTAGCACCCCAGTTGCCTATCTCTGCATGCAAACATTGGTCAACTTTACTGTCTTATGCTTACAGCACATTTCAATGAGTGCTAAAGAATTTCTTTAGGATCTGGGGAAAGCTGTCAGATCCTCTATGAGATTAAATGAACACACTTGCCAGAACAGAAGGCAAAGAGAAAATTTACTTGTTCAGAGCATGCATGCTAAGGAAAAGAGAAAATTTACTTGTTCAGAGCATGCATGCTTTGGCTTGTTGGTGTCAGGAGAGGGGCTCTGCGGGTGGTAGTAGTAGGAATGGGCTGAGGTTTAAGGAACAGTTTTTATGTGCTTAGTGATTGTTAGCACAGTGTAGTCAGGTTAAGTACTAATCAATCACTTTTCAGCATGNCTCCAGCCAGCATCCTGCTTCACTAATCAGACAATTTAATCCCATTTAAAGTGTGATATATATAAAATTAAAATTAAAAAAAAAAAAAAAAGAAGAAGACATTTTTGTAGGGAGTTGTGAAAAGTATGTGGCGGTTTAAATCCCTGTGGCTGGTATGTGGGAATTTAGACCTATCATTTCCTTCCTCTAGAGTCTGACTATGTCTTAAAGACGTATTAAGAAATATTCATTCCATTCTCATGGTATTTTTCAGTCCTACTCCTTGTTTACTAGTCAAGGATTGGGAAGTACAAAATAATAATAATAATAATAACGCAAAGCACTGTAGGAACAAGTACTGACATGACAGACTTTCTCACAGATACAGTTCTTGTGCACAGTTCTTAGGTTTCTGCTCAGACAATGGAAAGTCTTCTGCCTCGATCAGTATCCATATGGGAGTTTTTTGGTTTTTTTTTAATTAGAAGCATGTAAAACAATGAATTTATAAGTAAGTCTGAAATTAACAATATTTTTTTGCAGAAATACTTCATTAAGTGGTATTGCTTGGAAGTTGTTGCTCAGGATTCAGTAATAAGAATGGAGAATACTGAGACTAATTGGGGAAGATTGTAAAAAGTGCTCATATTTCTGTAATGTTTACTGTAATTCTCTTTCTTGTTCCTTTCTTTTGAAATACATACTTGTCGAGGAGTACCTGGAGGAGGCTGTCTCCTCCTTTTGCCTTCAAATACAAATTTGACATTCATTCTGACTGCAGTCCCTCAAAACACAATACTGCAATTTCCAACAACCTTTTCATATTCCTAGGAAATAAAGATAGAACCAGCTCAACAATATTATTATTTCTTAAGCTCTAGCATGGATAAGGTTTATGTTGTCTTGTGTGCAGGAATCAGGTGTTCAAATATCTCAGATTTGTCTGTAGTCTTCAAGAAGAATAAGATAAATATGTTAAATGTGAAACAGACCCCTTTTCTTAAAAGTAATTTGATGTAAGCTAAATCATAGCAGCTCTTAAATAACTGAGAATTATATGATGACCTGTAGCTGTTTGTTGATACAAGAGGTTGAGATTAGGCATATCACGATGGGGGTTGCTGGTGAGGCCATCCATTACTTTTATGACATCTGTTGGGGTCATCAGGGATGATTAGTAGGTATGATGTAGATGGGCAAAGGTTATGGGCAAGCAGTGAGAAATGTGATCTGTTCTGCATGGTCAGGGAACACAAAACAAATTAATTTTAATTCCTCCTTATGCCTTTGTAAAGTAGAGGCCAAATGTAGCTTTATACAGGGAGGTGGAGTGAGCAAATCACTGTGTAAAGAGGCAGCTAATTGCTGAACTTGATTGCAACTGCTAATCAGAGTCACAGAGAAAAAAGGCATTGGGAATTAATTAGGCAAGGACCTTCAGAACAGTGGTAGGAAGCCTCCAAGTGACCTTTATTTACAGTCAGTTAAACAGAAGTGTGACTAAAAATGCCAAGGAGCAAATCAGATTATTAATATTGATTGCTTAAAGAAAATGAATAATTTAGGAGCAGTCAGAATAAATATGCAGTGACAGAGATGAAAGAGCACAACACACTGCCTTTCCAACATTCATCTATCATGCAGGAGTGCCCCTTCACACAGAAATGGAGAATTTCCACCATCACAAAACATAATTAGTTTCATGACCCAGCATGGTTGCTGTGTTGCTGTTACAAGGAGCTTTTCTTTATTATTTTCCCAGGGTATCAAAATGTGGAAGGAGACATGAGTCTGCTGAACAAAAGGTTTACTCTTGAAACTTTTCACAGACATCAGCTTCAGGTACTACAGGATTACCTTTTAGCTCTTTGTCAATGAAATAGTAGAAACATCACATATCAATTTTTCAGACAGTCTGTCAGCATAACCATTTTAAGAAAAGTTTAAAACCAAATATAAAATCTCCAAATCCTGAATTGCCTCTCCTGCTTGTCTGCACTCTGTGTTATTTTCAGTGACTTTAAGACTGATAATTTTTAATCTGTCCTTCTCTTTTGCCTAGTTTTAGTCCCGTATTCTAGAAAATTGTCATTAATGATTGCAGGCACTGTTAGAATGTTTATTTTTTGTGAATAGCAGTGCAGTGTTCTGTTTGTTTATATTTTAACGATTTTATAATGTACAAATTTTAATAACAACTATGTCATAAAATCTAATGGCAAAGTTACAGTATTATTTTTGCAGTGAAAGTATAACATAAGAAAAAAAAGTAACTGTGTACGCTTACCTATCCATTCTCTTTTTTCCCTTAAACTTGTTGGAAAAGAAAGGTGGATATTAGTGCTGCGACCAGTGCTGTTGGAACTGGATGATCTTTGAGGTCTCTTGCAACCTAAACCATTTTATGATTCTATGATTACTACTTCAATATAGAATCATTTCATCTAGAAAACAACGTTTTGAGTTCAACCATTGTCTAACTACCAAGTCTGGTGACAAACCATGTTTCTTGGCACCACATTTACTCATCTTTTAAACACCTCCATGTCATTCAACTGGATAGCCTAATATTCCTGAGTAGCCTAATATCTAAAATTCACCTGGTGCAATTCCTGTCAATTTCCTTTTCTCCCTTAGTGTCAAGTGATAGAAAAAAAGACCAATGCCTGCCTTGTTGTAATCTCAGCTAATTGTAGAGAGCAAAAAGACCTCTACTCAGCCTGTTTTCCTCCAGTCACCTCTGCTATGAGGACAGGCTGTGAGAGTTGGGGTTCTTTGGCCTGAAGAAGAGAAGCCTTGGAGGAGACCTTATAATAGCTTTCCAGTATCTGAAAGGGGCCTACAGGAAGGCTGAGGAGGGACTATTCACAAAGTCTCGTAATGTCAGGATGAGGGATAATGGGTTTAAACTGGAAGAGGGGAGATTTAAAAGGGATGTTGGGAGGACGTTCTTTACAGTGAGGGTGGTGAGACACTGGAACAGGTTGCCTGAGGAGGCTGTGGATGCTCCCTCCCTGGAGGTGTTCAAGGCCAGGTTGGATGAGGCCTTGAGTGACCTGATCTAGTGGGATCAGGCAGGTGTTTGGAGCTGGATGATCTTTGAGGTCCCTTCCAACTTAAACCATTCTACGATTCTATGATTTTGATTCCCTGAGCTACTCCTCAAAAGTCTTTTTCTTCAGGCCATTTACCAGCTTCACCACCGTTCTCTGCACATGATCCAGCACCTCAATCTCTTTCTTGCAGTAAGGAGCCCAAAACTCAACACAGTATTCAAAGTGTGGCCTCAACAATGGGAGACAATCACTTCCTTTGTCCTGTCTTATCACACTATTCCTGGTACAGTCAGGTTGCTATTGGCCTTCTTGAGCATCTGAACACACTGATGGTTCATTTCTTAGTGAAGCTGTAAACTCACTGAAATGTATTCAATCTGCTCATCTCATTAGTAAAGATACTAAAGACAACTGCCCTCAACACTGAGCCCTGGAGGACATCACTTGTTACCAGCCTTCAACTGGATTTCACCCCTGTTTTCTACACAGAAAAGCGTCCATCCATTCAAGCCATAAGCATTCATTCTGTTCAGGAGGATGCTGTGGGAAACAGTGTCAGAGGCTTTACTGAAGTCCAGATAAACAGCATCTACAGCCTTTCCCTCACCCACTGAGCAGGTCACCCTGCCATAGCAGATGGGGTTCATCAAGCAGGACCTTTCCTTCATGAATCCGTGCTAACTGGGCCTGATCACCTGTTTGTTCTGCACATGTTACAAAATAGCACTCAAGTTGATCTACTCCATGACATTATCCACTGCTGAGGTTAGACTGATAGGTCTGTAGTTCCCTTGATCTTCTTTGCATCCCTTCCTATAGATGGGCCTCATGCCTGCCAATCCCTTAGTCAGCTGGGACCTTCTCACTTAGCCAGGACTTCTAATAAATTATGGAAAATACCTGATGAGCACTTCTGACAACTCTCACAGCACCCACATGTGTCATCCAGCCCCACAAACTTTTTATGTGTAAGTGGTATAGCAGATCACTAATGACCTCCTTGAATTATGGAGACTTCATTCAGCTTCCTAAACCTATCTTCCCGCTCTAAGGGTGGGATATCCATATCCATATATGTTGTTGTATATCAGCTGTTTCTTACTTATTTTTATTGCTTTGTCTCTTTACTTTTTTCCTTTCTATTTGAAAGAAAATGAGTTGAAGATATAATTAACCATGACAAGTAGACAACACAAATTGAAGACAATAATATCTCCCATCTCTATTTTTTCCTGGGATCCTCAATGTGGTCTTCAGTACTGAAGTTGGGCAGAAAAAGATTATTATGCTTTTTCCCTGAGGAAAACAAAAGTGTCACAGCCAAAGTTTTTAAAAGATAGTGCTTAGGTTAATTGTACTATACAGTGCAGTTATTTTCTCCTCTAATTTTAACAAGATTCACAGGATGTCACAGGATGTCAGGGGTTGGATGGGACCCAAAGGGATCATTGAGTCAAATCTCCCCAGCAGAGCAGGACTAGACAATCTAGCTCAGGTCACAGAGGAATGTATCCAGATGGGCCTCGAAAGTCTCCAGAGAAGGAGACTCCACAACCTCTCTGGGAAGCCTGTTCCAGTGTTCTGTCACTCTTACAGTAAAGAAGTTCCCCCTTATGTTGAGGTGGAACCTCTTGTGCTGCAACTTGCAACCATTGCTCCTTGTCATATCCCAGGGAGCAAGTGAGAAGAGCCTGTCAGCCTGTCCACCCTCCTCCAACAAGTAGCCCTCAGATCTTTATAAACATTGATTAAACCCCCTCTCAGTCTTCTCCACACTAAAAAGCCCCAGGTCACTCAGCCTTTCATTATAAGGCAGTGCTCCAGTTCCCTAATCACCCTCATAGACCTCTGCTGGACCCTCTCCAGCAGATCCCTGTCCCTCTTAAACTGGGGAGCCCAAAACTGAATGTAGTACTCAAGATGGGGTCTCACCAGGGTAGAGTAGAGGAGGAGGAGGACCTGCCTTGATCTGCTGGACACACTCTTCTTAATACACCCCAGGATTCCATTGGCCTTCTTGGCCACAAGGGCTCATTGCTGTCTCATGTATAACTTCATCAAAGTTTGTGGCAACACTGTTTGTCATGGTACCTTTTGACTATGCGGTAGTTGTCCTCATGCTAGGGGTTTATTTGTTGTATTTGACTGTATTATGTTCATATAAATGAACATAAATGTCTGATGACAGAACATATCTGAGGGTTATGAATCCAACTAGTATGTGTGTGCCCTGATGCACAGGCTTGCATTTTGTCACAGACAAAATATGTTGGCATGTGTTATATGTTATATATATATATATATGTTGAATGTAGATCCATGGTGAAAACTTATTCTTCAGGCAGCACCTTGAATAAGTAGTGAGCATTTAGAAGTAGATACCACCACTTCCCCATGACAAAAGCCTGTCAAAGGCAGTCAAATGTGAATAAACAATACAATCTGTGCAGAAAATAAACTTGTGCTGGTTAACCATGAATTCATATATCAGCAATCTTGAGTTAGTACTGCTTGTCATTGCTTGCTCAATGTGGGAAGGTGAAACATGCAGCAAGGCAAGTAGGAGTACACTGAAATATATTGTATTAGGTATCATAAATACTTCAGTTTTCATTTTCTCTGCTGCCACAGAAATAACCATTTATACATGAAACAATGAGTTTGATTCTCAGATAATAGTGCTCAGTTCAGCAGGCTTCCAATATTTGTATTTAAGTGACTGTTCACAGGCCCCAAATATTACAGAAAGCATTTCATTCCCCTGCTTTTGATATGCATCAGTGAAGTTGAGAGATGATGCCAACAAATTTATAAGGCAAACTGAGTAGCAGTGAACAAGGAAGTTATGGTTTCAGTATGGATATAAATATATTCCAGACTTATAAGATCTTAGCTCATGTGAGTTAGGCCCATTGATTTCAATGAAACTATTCAGATGAACAACCTCTCACATATTGAACATTAGTATGAAGACAGACTGCATTATGCTGTATTCACAGCATAGTGAAAGAACAAAAAGCTGAAATTCAGCTGATCTCTGTACCATTAATTTAGGTTACTCTTCTCTAAGAACTTTTTTTTTCTTGTGGACAACAGAACAATCACAACAGATGATGAACATACAAGGATAACATCAATGCACAGATAGCAATAAATTTGGCATCCAGAGTTTGTCTTCACATACGAAATGGGGCTCTTTTCAATGAAAGTATTTTTTATTAATGTAGGTGTAGAATTTTAGCTCATATGACAAAATCCCTCCTATGTATGAATTTTAGCTCATATGTGAATTTTAGCCCAAATAGTGAGTTAAAAGTTGCTTTTAAGAACAAAATACGTTGGACAAATGGATGTTATCATAAAGTGAACTGCTTTATGATGTGTAGGCTGATCTATATCCACCTAAATTTATGTCATCTTTGTGAGCCTCCTAATTTCTTGGCATCCTTCAAACCAGAGAAAAATGTATAGAGAACAATAAGAGCAGATTAGATGAGTTTTGCTTTTGTGTTAAGCATGGAAACATGCTTGGTGGCCTCTTATCCCTGTCCTTTCAAAACCATCACATTGTAATGCCCACTGATAACTCTAGGGGGAGGCATGGGGTGGGGAAAGGCCCTGAGAGCTCCAGTACAAGAGCAGCACAGGGCTGGGACATCAGGCACCCCACTGCTTAGGATTGAGTGGTGTTGGCAGCACAGTGTAGGAAAGCAGGCATGGCACTGGCCCAAGCAATATGATGCCTGGCGCTTTTTCAGTCAGCACTGTTCATCTCTCACTTTCATTAATGCTGTAATTATCCTGGTTGCCACTTAAAAGTCAGTGTTTGCCAAGAGCTGTCATGGAACTGTGTTTGAAGCACCAGAGCTTTGCAGGAAGCAACTGAGTTGTACCTGTTGACAAACACTGGCAATGTAAGGAAACCCTCAAAACTGCATTGACTGTACCAGTGGGAAGCAAACCGTAGGTTTTGTCATGTATGTTTCTGTTCATCCTTCTCCCAGTATGTGTAACTAGAGAGAACTATAGGAGGTTTTGCAAGTGTAGCATGTGAAAAGTCCTTGTTCCTGAGTAAAACATGTTTATTTAGGGGATATTCCATATTTCTTCTCTGATAACTCATTCCAGTGTATTTTACATTAATCTGTTTAAATTTAGTTCTTATTTTTTAAATATATATAACTGCTATTCAAAGGAAATTACAAGAAGAAGGCACTGTGATTTATTAAAATACAAGCTGAGAACCTTAACTGTTAGACATCAAAGTAATACAATTTTTTATTGAGGTGTGCTAAAATGATGCTGATTGTTGACAAATGGGTTACTGGTGCTTGATAGATTGTATGAACATTGAGTGAGCTGCTACTTGTTGTCATGTGGTGCCAAGACACTCTGCTCCTACCAAAATAGCTTGTCCTCATTTTTATTATGTCATGCAGTTACACTGTGTTGGAAGCAATGACAGACAGCAGGAAGGAATGGCAGGAACTCAGAACATGGAAGGAAGGAACACAGAAGGAAAGCAGAAGTCGGAAAGAAGGAACTAGGAAGGAAGGAACTAGGAAGGAAGGAAGGAACTAGGAAGGAAGGAAGGAAGGAAGGAAGGAAGGAAAGACAAGGCAAAGTGTTTACTCTGGTGTATTCAAATGACCCAAATTCTTTTGACAGGAAAATCCCTGTGTAACTGGCCAAGATGCTGTACTCATCTGCAGAGGGGGCAGAAACAAAAGGTGGCTGAAGCAAGTGCCAAGAGCCAAAGGCACAGAGAGACCATTTCCTCCTCCTTATGATGCTGGGCCTTCCCTTACAGAACTGTTGTTGCTCCACACAGAGAACAGTGTTTCGAGGAGGAGAAAAAGTAGAAGCAAAGAGGGAGTGAAATGGAACCTGGACTGTAGTAAAGCTTCTGACACTGTCTCTCACAACATTTTTCCTCAGAAACTCATAGCACAAGGCTTGGATAGGTGCACTCTGGACTGGATAAGAGTCTGGCTGTTGGCCAGGCCCAAAGCATGCTGGTGAGTGGCGTTAACTCTGGCTGGCACAGAGTTGCTAGTGGTATCCCTCAGAGCTGAGTGCAGGGGAATGTCCTTTTTAATATCTTTATCTATTATCTGGATGAGAGGATTGAGTGCACCCTCAGTAAGTTTGCAGATGACGCAAGCTGTGTTGTTCTAGAGAGTAGAGAAGCTTTGAAGTGGGATTTGGACAGGTTACAGCAATGGGCCAAGGTTAATGGTTTTATTTTAACAAGACCAAGTGCCAGGTCCTCTACCAGGGTGACAACAACTCCATGACAAGCTACAGACCCAGGGAGGTATGGTTGGAAGGCTGCAACTCTGAAAATGACCTAGGGGTTCTTGTTTGCAGTTGATTAAATATGAGTCAGCAGTGTGCCCAGGTGACCAAGAAAGCCAGTAGCATCTTGGCTTGGATTACAGACACTGTGGCCAGCAGGAACAGAGAGGTGATCATTCTCCTCTACTCAGCATTGGCAAGGCCACACCTTGAGCATTGTGTTGAGTTCTGGGCCCCTCACTACAGGAAGGACATTGAGGTTCTGGAGCATGTTCAGAGAAGGGCAAAAAGGTGCATGAAGGACCTGGAGCACATGGCCTGTGAAGAGTGTCTGAGAGACCTGGGGTTGTCCAGTCTGGAGAAGAGGAGGTTGAGCAGAGACTTCATTACTCTCTGCAACTACCTGAATGGAGTTGTATGGAGTCTTGACAGCAAGTGACAGGACTAGAGGAGATGCTTTAAAGCTGCATGAGGGAAGGTACAGACCAGATGCTAGGGAGTATTTTTTCACAGAGGTTGTTATCAAACACTGGAAGTGGTGGAGTCACTGTCCCTGGAGATATTTGATCAGTGTGTAGACATGGTGCTTCTGGATGTGGTTTAGTGTTGACCCTTCAGTGCTGAACTGAAAGTTGAACTAGATGATCTTTGAGGTCTCTTTCAACTTAATGTTTTCTGTAATTCTATCTTTTCTGTGGGAGGTCTTAAAATACAGAATTTATTCAGGGAAAAACTGTTGTTACTCCTAGAAACATCCCTTCTCCATGCTTCTGTCCCTCCTTCACAGTTCAGTTAATCAATTTGTTGAAACGTTTCATCAAATGCTGAATCCGGTGACACTTGAAATGTGTCTCAAAATCAAGCATGTGTTACAATGATTCTCCAAAAGTGGCCCAAAGCCAATATGACGGAAGTCCACCATTGCTTAAGGGTTGGTGTATTGGTTTACACCCAGCTATCCTGAGCTAAAAGCCCAAAAGA
>VWZI01016184.1:67260-81870 GCA_013396835.1 Psilopogon haemacephalus | reverse complement strand
AACAGGGCGTACTTCTTCTGGTCCTCAGGAAGGTCATTGTATGGAAGAGCTTCTTCAGCCCGGGCAACTGACTTATCTTCTGGGGGCATTCCAAAGTCAGTGCCCTCTGGCCAGTTGGTGATGACTTCAACTAGGCCAGGGTGATCAAATCTTCCCATCCTAGCCCTCTGGGTTATCAGAGCAGTCCATTTGCTCCAAGTGGCGTCAGTGGCATGGTGTGGAGTGGAGCCTTTTCCTCTAAACATCCAGGTCAAGACAGGGAGCCTGGGAGCTAGAAGTGGCAGCTCAGTCCCAATTACCTCAAAGCAGCTTGAACTCCCTCATAGGCAGCAAGGATTTCTTTCTCAGTGGGGGTGTAGTTGGCTTCAGAGCCTTTTGGATCTTTGAAGAACCCCTCACGCAGGAAGTCCATGCCCAGGATGCAAGGTGCATAAGGACCAGTTACAATAGAGTGCTTTTCCCACACATTCCCGGTGAGGCTAATCTCGGCCTTCACTACCGTCAGGTGTTGTGATCCCCCTGTAACCCCTGATATGGTTATGGGCTCTGACCCCCTGTGGCTGGAGGGTATCAAGGTACATTGTGCACCTGTATCCGCCAGTGCCCTATGCTTTACCACCCCCGTGGTGCCAGGCCATTTTACAAATACGTCCCAGTATACCTTGTTATACCTGGCATCCACCTGGCTGGAGCCAGGGCACCTCTAATTTTCGGTATGATTCCCACAGGATGCACACAGACTAGAGCTATCTGCGCCACCACCTCTCAGGCTAGGGGCCTGCCCCTGTGACACCGGAGCCACCCCTTTCCTAGAGTTATTGCCATTACCAGTACCCTGCAGCTCTTTGACCCTGGCCCACAGGGCTGAAGTGGGCTGGCCGTGCCATCTGTCCATGTCCTCACCATGGCGACACAGGGTCTTCCATAGTGAGCCCCTGGATGTTCCCTGCTGGGATTGGCTTGGCCTTCTACTGGGAGGGGCAGTGACATGTCGGTGGGTGTTCTTGACAGCTGACACTTGAACCCACTCAGAGGGGGAGGGGCAAGCATCTTCTCCCATCCTGAGCTCAGAGACTGTTGTCTTAAACTCGTCCATATCTCTGGTGAGGGTCTGCACAGCTGATACCAGGGCTTTACGGGTTATGCTGTCCTCAAACTGCCTGAGGTCCCCCACAAATTCCCTTATGGTTGGGAGATTATTAGGGTCCCTCCCCAGGAGCAGCCCTCCCAGTGTGTGAGCATAGTCCCTGGGTGCACCTTGGGCCAATCTCTTCAAGAAGGATGGCCTCATCCTAACGTCCTCCGGGTCCACAGGCACCTGGCCCTGTGCATAAATTATTTCTTGAATCCCCATCTGTCTAAGACAATCAATTCCCTGCTCCATGTCCGACCATTTGAAAGAGCGGTAAACCATGTCCTCCTTGGTGGGGTATCTCGACCTTATGGCTGCAAGAAGCCTAGCCCAAAGCGAGTGGGTCCCATCCAACCTCCCCAGCTCTTTATCCACTCCCCCATCCCTTGACAAAGACCCGAGTTGCTTTGCCTCGCTCTGATCCAGCTGGACAGCATCTGCACCTACATCCCAGCAATGCAGGAGCCAGGCCAGCAGTGACTGTCCATTCGAGCGTACATAATCCTGTCTAGTGTCTCTGATCTCTTTGTGAGGGATGCTGGAAATGGTTATGATTTCAGAGTCATTGTTATTGCTGCCTTGTGGTGCTGTGCTGGTGCTTGCAGATTCGGGGGCTGGGAGCCTCATTCTTCTCGTGGTGATAGGGGCTACAGAGAAGCTCTGTGGGTTGTGGCTGTAGCTCATCGCAGTGGGCGGGGTCGTGTTGCCGCCGGAGGCTGGGTGGGGCATGTCGCAGTTGGCGATGGCCTTGCCCCCGCCGTATGCGTGCGTCATGACGTCGATCGTGCTGCCGCTGGCCACGCCACCTCCGCATGCGTGCATCATGACGTCGATCGTGCTGCTGCTGGCCACACCCCCTCCGTATGCGTGCATCATGACGTCGATCGCACTGCCGCTGGCCACACCCCCTCCAGCTGTGTGCATCATGACGTCGATCGTGCTCCTGCTGGCCACGCCCCCACAGCCCAGCACAATGGCGCCGGCCACGCTGCTGCCAGAGCCAGCCCTCCCGGTGCTGCCCACGGTTCCAGCTCTCCCCTTAGCCATGGGGCTAAAAGGGCACCCGCAGTAGCAGCAGCAATCATTCCTCTCCCCCATTGTCCTTGTTTTTAAAATCTTCCAAACTGTGATTACCCGTGACCGCCATGCGAGAGCACAGGCTCCTATCAACACAAGGTTCAGACACAGCGAGACCACAGCTACCAGAAACAAATACTCCTAGCCTTTGGCTTCTGGTTCACTCTCATATCACATATTCGCTGAGTAATTCCAGCCCTCAGACACATTTCCAGCCCCGGTGAAATTCCCAACACAGTCCATTAGAAACTCGTACATCCTTCCTGGCAGAGCTCTGACATATCCCAGTATCATATCTATTATAGTCCATATAACATGATAGGTGATGAACTTGCATACCCCTGTCCAAAACAACCACCCCATAGCCTGAATAAACAAAACCTTGAACACGTCCATTTTCACTTCCAAACCCTGTCCAGAAAAATATACCAAAATGCTAGCCCCACGTTGAGAAGGCGCCAATTAAAATGTATTGGTTTGCACCCAGCTACCCTGAGCTAAAAGCCCAAAAGAAAACTCAAAATGGTTTGGAAGTGAGAATGGGGTATAATGCCTTTGAACAATGAAATACAAGGAGAAAGGGGTTTCTGCTTCTCACAGGAAGCGGGGGGAAGGGATACAGAAAAACCCAGGAGGAGAGGGGGTAAGGGAGAAGGGATACCACTGCGGCAGGGTTTTAGTCCGAAAAGCAAAGTTGCGGTCCCGTAGTTGCTGGTGCTGAAGAACAGAAGCAGGTTGCAAAACGCAGCTGAGCAGTTCTTGGTCTCCACGCGGTTTGTTGCAGAGGACGTGAAGGAGCAGCGGGGAGCAGCAGGGAGTGGCAGTGGCAGCGAGGAGGGGCCGAGGATGTGAGAGAGAGGGAGAGGGGGGCTGAGTTCCCCTTTTTATAGCCCAGATTTGGGCAGGAAGTGGGAGTGTTCAACCATGCCACCTGGGAGGAACGGGGCCAGACCACCTCTGGGACAAGGCAGGGTGGTCCCAGGTGTCTTAACCCTTTACAATGCCCCAGATGTGCCTGTTCTTATCTAATCTAAGGGAATCAGAAAGCACAAATGGAGACATTAAATAGTTAGGTTAGATGAACCTTGCTTAAAAAAACATTACAGACTAGCAAAAACATTACAGACTAGCATGACAGCACATGTAGTGTAGTTACTTACTTCATGCAAAGGATATCAAAATATACATTAAAAGGAAATTATGTCTTGATCGTGTAGATAAAGCACCTGCAGTTTCTTCTTTTCTTTAATGTGCTTGAGTTTATGTTCCTTGAAACACGTAGTTAGGTTGCATATTGGGATAAAAATTCTTTCTTGAAGGAGTGGTCAGGCACTGGAACAGGCTGCGAAGGAATGTGGTGGAGTTCCCATCCCTAGAAGTGTTCAAGAAGCGTGTGGCCATGGCACTTGGGGATATGGTTTAATGACCATGACGGTGTTAGGTTGATGGTTGGACTCCATCTTGGGGGTCTTTTCCAACCAAAACAATTCTATTTTTGCCCCACTGGTAAAAATTGACAGTCTCAGTGGTATTCAGCTTAAGGCTAAGCTCAAAATACAAGCAAATACCAGATCCTGTGGTTTGTTCCAAAAAGCCCCACAGCTCATTGAGGAGAGGAACATTAACTTGGCTAGCTGCATAGAATTCAAGTTCTTTAATGAGAAGATAACTATTCCAAATTAAGCTTAGGAAGGGAACTACTGCTGTACATTATGAGATGTGAGGAAACTACAGCTTCTCATAGCACCCTTCAGTAAGATGTGAGGTGAAGCTGGAAGACAGTGGATATGAGCTAAAGGAGAGGAGATTTAGACTGTGTGCTAGGAACAAATTCTTTACAGTGAGGGTAGTGAGACACAGAAAGAGATTGCCCATGGGTATTGTGGATGACTCAGCTAAATATGAGCCAACAGCGTGTCCAGGCAGCCTAAAAGACCAACGACATCCTGGCTTGTATTAAAATGCAGTGTCTAGCAAGAGTAGGGAGGTGATTGTCCCCTTGTACTCATCTCTGGTGAGGCCACACCTTAAGTATTGTGTTCAGTTTTGGGCACCTCAATTAAAGAGAGATGTGGAGGTGCTGGAGCGGGTCCAGAGGAGGGCAACAAAGCTGGAGAAGGTCCTGGAGAATAAATCTGATGAGGAGCGACTGAGGGAGCTGGGGATGGTTAGTGTGAGGAAGAAGAGGTTGAGGGCAGACCTCATGGCTGTCTGCAGCTACTTGAAAGGATATTGTTGAGAGATTGGTGATGGTCTCTTCTCAGAGGTAATTGGAGACAGAACAAGAAGGAATGGCCTCAAGCTGAGGCTGGGGGGGTTTAGATTGGACATTAGGAAGAAGTTTTTCCTGGAGAGAGTGGTCAGGGACTGGAATGAGCTGCCCAGGGAGATGGAAGAGTCACCCACCCTGGATGTATTAAAGGGTGGTTTGGATGTGGTGCTTAGGAGTATGGTTTAAGGTGAATCTTGTAGAGTAGGGTTATAGGTTGGACTTGGTGATCCTGAGGGGCTTTGTCAACCTGCATATTTCTGTGATTCTGGGAAGTGTTCAAGGCCAGGTTGGATGAGGCCTTGAGCAACCGAGGCTAGTGGAAGGGGTCCCTGCCCATGGCAGGGGGGTTGGAGCTGGATGATCTTTAAGGTCCATCTCAACACAAACCATTCTGTGATTCTATGAAGTGTGTGCTGACACACATGGGGCTGCTCTGCATCTGTACTACCTCCTCCAAATGAAGCCCAGACAGAAGGTCATTCTGTCTGAAGCTTAGCAGGAAATCACAGCCTTGAAGTTATCTCAAGAGTAGTTCCCATAAATGAGCAACTCAGTGCTCTCACAGGCTCACTCCCGTGAACTCAGAATTCAGACACCCAGTAAGGGTTCAACTCTGACACCTTCTCCTGTTCTTTTCTAAGAGGATGGGAGAGTCTGAGAGACCTGGGGCTCTAAGTGGGAGAAAAGCATCTGAAGAGAGGATTTTCTCAATGGTATCACTATCTGAAATGAAGAGTTCATGGGCTCTTCTTAGCTCAAACCATTCTGTGACTTTAAGATGGGCCTTGGTTGTCAGTGAATATTAGGGAATATTAGCTGAGTATTGTGTCCAGTTCCGGGCTTCCCCACTCAAAAAGGACAAGGAACTGCTGGAGACAGTCCACAAGAATGCTGAGGGAACAAGAGCATCTCTCTGAGAAGGAAAGAGTGAGAGACCTAGGGATTTTTAGGGAAGACAAAACTGAGAAGGATCTTGCCAATGCTGATTTATATTGAAAGGATAGTGGTCATGAGGTTGTGGGCAGTTCCATTTCAGAGGTGGCCAGTGAAAGGGCAAGGGACAACGGGTACAAACTGGAACCTAGGAGATTAATTTTAAGACAATACAGGGTTTTTTAAAGTGTAACTTTGCATTTAAATGCCAGAGAATGTAGCACATTGGATTGAACTATCATGTTAATTTTTGTTAATCACTCTAAACAACTCAATAAAATTTTAAGTCTGTACAGCCTGACACCATAATCAGAGTAATTAGTCTTCATCCATTAGATGTCAGCTGCTTCTGGATGCTCCCTAAGGCCTAATAACTGTCATTTTCCACTATAAGAATTGCTATTAGAAGATATTACTATGAGTGCATCACTTTATGCAACAACTCTTTTTTTCTTCACATGCAGATTATATTGCAATTATTTTTTGTTAAAAAATAACTACTTTATACACCCAACAGTGACTTCTCCATTTGCTGTATACAATAAACTGTAGGAAAACAGCATTTAATAATGAAAATTGTAATCAAACATTTCATGCTAGAGTCACATCTTTGTGGTTACTGAATCTGCCAATAAAAAAGAAAACCGAATCACTGTAATTAATTCAACCAGCTGGGCTTAAAGAAAGATGAAGATTGCTGTGTTTCAGCCACAGAATGTGTACATACTTGAGAACTCACTAGGAAACCTGTTGTCTGAACATCGCTTCTGACAAAGTGGTGTACACTGAGACCAAAAATGCACATGGCACTGCAGAAGCACTGACAGCCTAACAGAACAATGCATTCTTACCTCTAGAAACTACAGTATTCCTACAAGTGTATCCTCAATTTTATCTTCATATTTTGTGGAAATATCAATTACATGAAGCTTTGACTCAGACCACATTTAAGCAGGGTGGAGGGGGGAAGAAAACCTTTTGAAGTACCCCTTATATTAGTTTTTCTCTTCTACAGGCTAACCAACACCAGTTCCCTCAGCTGATCCTCACAAAACTTGTTTGCAAGACCCTTCAACAGCTTGGTTGTCCTTCTCTGGACATGCTCCAGTACCTCAGTGCCCTTGGAGTGAGGGGCCCAAAACTGAACCCAATACTCAAGGTGTGGCGTCACCAGTACTGAGTAAAGGGAGGAATCATGTACATTTTCCTGCTGATCACACTATTCCTGATCCAGGCCAGGATGCTGTGGGCTTTCCTGGCTACCTGAGCGCACTGCTGGCTCAAGTTCAGCTGCCAGTCAGAATCCTCCAGGTCCTTTTATGCTTTCCAGCCGCTCTGCCCCAAGCTTGTTGCATTTGTTTAGTTGTTGTAACTTAGGTGCAGGACCTGTCACTTGGCCTTGTTAAACCTGCAAGTGACCTCAGCCCATTGTTTCAGCCTGTCCAGATCCTTCTGCAGAGGCTTCCTACCTTCAAGCAGATCAAGACTCCCACTCACTTTAGTGTCATCTGTAATTTCTCAGTTATCTGAGTTAGAGGTTACATGCTGGTGAAAGCCATGCAAGCATAAACCAACAGAAGACCAAGGTGCTGCTCAGCATATTTCCAGCCACTGAAAAATGTTGGTGTTATATACTACTTCCATCAGTATGAAGTCATTCCAAACCCCCTTCCTGAAATATTTCTCATTTATGCTGGTCCAAGAGTTTATTTGAGCTCTGCATGAAAGGAAATAAAACTTTCCTTCCTAAAAAGAAGATTAGTCTGATTCTGATTTAATTGGAGAGATACAGAGACAGGATAATTCCAGCAAATAACTGATAGCTGAATTAAGGCTTAAAGGAGGGAGGAAAAAAAAAAAAAAAGAAAGAAAAAAAAAGATGAAAGATGAAATCAACTTTTAAACTCAGCTGCCTAAAATAAGTTACCTAAATAGATTAACTTAAATCTGAGGGTTTTTTTGGTTGGTTGGTTTTTTGTGGTTTTGTTTGTTTCTTTCTTGGTTCATTGCTTTTGGAATTTTGCGGGGTTGGATGGTTGGGTCATGGGGGTTTTTTGCCTGTTTTATATATTCATAGACATTAATGTTTTGCTGTCAGGCTTGAAGAATCACAGAATTACAGAATTTTAGGGGCTGGAGGGGACCTCAAAAGCTCATCCTGTCCAATCCCCCTGCCACAGCAGGAGCACCTACAGGAGGTCACACAGGAACATATTTAGGTGGGGTTTGAATATCTCCAGAGAGGGAGACTCCACAACCCCCTTGGGCTGCCTCTTCCAGGCTTCTGTCACCCTCATAGGGAAAAAAAATCCTCCTCATATTTCCATGGAATTTCCTATGCCTCAGCTTCCATATTGAACAGAACTGGTCCAGTACTGACCCCTGAGGGACTGCACTAGGCACAGGCCTCCTTCTAGACTCCATCAGTCCACTTCCACCTCATTACCTGATCATCCAGAAGCAGCTGGTCACATTAACAGAAAGACTAATTGGTGATGACTAAAGACAGAAAGCATCAATAGGCATGGAAAGATTTGCTGCAGCTATCCCAACTCCAACTACATTTCAGTGTGCATTAGAAAAGGATGGGAAGGGAAAGATTGGAATCTGAATGGCATACAGGTGAGTCACTTCATCTTTTTGCTCCTTGCAATGCCTTTTGAACCATTTAAGACCAAATACACTGTCAGTGAAAATTCCTTCTGTCTGGGATGCTGCAATACTGAAATATCAGTTCTTTTTAACCTACTCTCTCTGTAAATCAGGGCAGGAATGGTGTTTACTGTACTGAATGAACTGAATGTTTTTAATGTTTCTATCAGGGTTGAATTAAGGCAAATGTTGTCAGGATTGAGGGCTTAAAATCATCTAAGTGAATTATTTTGCAATAGTAGCCTGTTTATTTCATCAGTTTGCTGGACATTAACCTTGGATTCTAAATTCAAGCTCCTTTATACCCTTTCCCAGACACATTAGCATTAGATCATTTGTGCTTCATCTCTGAAGATTAACAGATTAATGACAATCTATGTATTAGTGAGTAAAGCTACAACCTTCATATGTATCAGAAATAGGAAACAGAAGGTGAAGATCTACTGCCTGCCATGCTCTAGAATTCAACATAGCAGCCTGGCCTTAAAAATGGTGCAACTAGATTAGAATACTGGCTTCATGTTAATAAACTAGGGTATTGTCCAACTGCAGCTGTAGCTGTGGCCAGTTCTGGGCTTCCTCCTTCAGGAGGGACAGGGGATGTACTTAGAGTGTCCAGTGGAGGCTACAAGGATGATGAAGGGACAGGAATATATGTGTGACAAGGAAAAGCTGAGAGACCTGGGGCTGTTTAGTTTGGACAAGAGCAGACTGAGAAATTACAGTGTTTACAAGTATCTGTAGGGTGGGTGTGAAGACCATTTTATGGTTCAGTCCACAGGACTTTCTCATCCCACCACTAGTATCCAAGGAAAAAAAAAAAAAGAACAAATAAAAGGATAGAAGACAAAACACATTTCTTTAAGTATTTCTGAAGAGTAGTCATAGAATCATAGAATGGTCTAGGTTGGAGAGACCTCAAAGATCATCCAGTTCCAACCCCCCACCACAGGCAGGGACACCTCCCATTAGATCAGGTCGCTCAAGACCTCATCCAGCCTGGCCTTGAACACATCCAGGGAGGGAGCAGACACAACCTCCCTGGGCAACCTGTTCCAGTGCCTCACCACCCTCACTGTGAAGAATTTCTCCTAACATCCCGTTCAAATCTCCCCTCTGCCAATTTGAACCCATTCCCCCTCGTCCTGTCATTACAAGACCTTGTGAACAGCCCTTCCCCAGCCCTCCTGTAGGCCCCCCTCAGATACTGGTAGGCTGCTATAAGGTCTCCCCGAAGCCTTCTCTTCTCCAGGCTGAAAAGCTCCAACTCTCTCAGCCTGTCCCCACAGCACAACTTAGAGCTGACATCCACTGTGGCTAAATAACTTGTTTTACTTCTTCGTATTTAATTTTGTAAAGCTAATTTCCCTTTTATAACGGAATGCTGCTTTAGTTCACTGAAGCAGGGAGGAATGCCAGGAGGCCTGCCTGGCTGAGCCAGGAGTTCCTGGATATGCTGTCACACAAAAAGAGACTCTACAAGGAGTGGATGAAAGGACAGCTAGAATAGGGGATATATAAGGAAGCTGCCTGAGAAGCTAGAAGTCTGATTAGGAAAGCCAAGGCACAGTTTGAATTGAATCTAGCCAGGGAGGTCAAAGGGAACACCAAGAATTTCTACAGGTATATTAATGGTAAAAAAGAAGAGTAGGGAAGGTGTGGGCCCCCTCAGAAAGGAAACAGGTGAAATGGTCACAAGTGACATGGAAAAGGCTGAGGTTCTCAATGACTTCTTTACCTCAGTCTACACTGCAAAGGCCTCCAGCCACACTCTTGAAGTCATGGAAGGTAATGGCAGGGACTGGGAGGAAGAGCTGCCCAGAATAAGTGAAGATCAGGTTCGTGATCACCTGAAGACCCTGAAAGTGTTCAAGTCCATGGGTCCCGATGGGATACACCCACAAGCACTGAGAGAAATGGCAGATGAGGTTGATAAACCCTTCTCTATTATATTCCAAAGGTCCTGGAAGACTGGTGAAGTTCCCACTGACTGGAAAAGGGGAAATACAACTCCCATTTTCAGAAAGGGTAGGAAGGAGAAGCCAGAGAACTACAGGCCAGTCAGTCTCAGCTCTGTGCCCAGTAAGTTCATGGAGCAGATCTTCCTGGAGGCACTACTGAGACAGGAGAATAGTGAAGAAGTGATTGGGTCCAATCAGCATGGCTTCACCAAGGGTACATCCTGCCTGACAAATCTGGTGGCCCTTTATGAGCAGGTCACAACATGAATAGATGAGGGGTGAGCAACTGATGTAATTTACCTGGACCTGAGCAAAGCCTTTGACAGTGCCCTGCACCACATCCTGGTCTCCAAGCTGGTGAAACATGGGTTTGATGGGTGGACCACCAGATGGATAAAGAACTGGCTTGATGGCCACACCCAAAGAATGGCTGTCAATGGCTCCATGTCCAAGCAGAGTCCCTCAGGGATCAGTCCTGGGACCAGTCTTGTTCAATGTCTTTGTGGGTGACATGGACAGAGGCACTGAGTGCACCCTCAGCAGGTTTGCTGATGACACCAAGCTGTGTGGTGCAGCAGACACAGTGGAGGGCAGGGATGGCATCCAGAGGGACCTGGACAGGCTGGAGAGGTGGGCACAAGCCAACCTCATGAGGTTCAACAAGACCAAGTGCAAGGTGCTGCATCTGGGTTAAGGCAATGCCAAGCACAAATACAGGCTGGGCAGTGACTGGCTGGAGAGTAGCCCTGCAGAGAGGGACTTGGGGGTGCTGGTGGATGAGAAGCTCCACAGGAGGCAGCAGTGTGCACTTGCAGCCCAGAAAGCCAACCAGATCATGGCCTGCATCAGGAGAAGTGTGGACAGCAGGTCGAGGGAAGTGATTTCCCCCTCTACTCTGCCCTGGTGAGACCCCACCTAGAGTACTGTTTCCAATTCTGGAGATACTATTAGAAGAGGGATATGGAAAGGCTGGAGCATGTCCAGAGAAGGGCCATGAGGGTGATCAGAGGGCTGGAGCACCTCTGCTATGAGGACAGACCGAAAGAGTTCGGTCTGTTCAGTCTGGAGAAGAGGAGGCTCTGAGTTGACTTTATTGTGGCCTTCTGTTATCTGAAGGGGGCCTACAGAAAAGCTGGGGAGGGACATTTGAGGCTCTCAGGTAGTGAGAGGACTAGGAGGAATGGAGCAAAACTGCAGGTGTCAAGATTCAGACTGGACGTGAGGAGGAAATTCTTCACCATGAGAGTGGTGAGAGCCTGGAATGGGTTGTCCAGGGAGGTGGTTGAGGCCCTATCCATGGAAGTGTTTAAGGCCAGGCTGGATGAGTCTCTGTCCAGCCTGATGTAGGTTAGGGCTTCCCTGCCCATAGCAGTGGGGTTGGAACTAGATGATCCTTGTGGTCACTTCCAACCTGACTGATTCTATAATTCTAATTTAATCACACATAGCCTTACCTGAGAACAGCTGCAGACTTGTCACAATTGCACATGCCATATTTCACCACCAATTTTCAAACTGCCTGTTTTTACATTGTTATAGAGTGAATCATAGAATCATAGAATGGTTTAGTTTGGAAGGGACCTCACAAATCATCCAGTTCCAACCCTCTGCCACAGGCAGGGACACCTTCCACTAGAACAGGTCACCCAAGACCTCATCCAACCTGGCCTTGAAGACCTCCAGAGAGGGATCAGCCACAGCCTCCCTGGGTAACCTGTGCCACTGTCTCACCACCCTCACTGCAAATAACTTCTTCCTGACATCCAGTTTAAATCTCTGACACTTTAAACCCATTCCTCTTTGTCCTGTCATTACACCACCTTGTAAATATTCCCTCCCCAACCCTCCTGTAGCCCACTTCAGATACTGGAAGGCCACTCCAAGGTCTCTTGGAAGCCTTCTCTTCTCTAGGATGCAGAGCCCCAACTCAGCCTGTCCTCATAGCAGAGCTGCTGCAGCCCTCAGAGCATCTTCATGGCCTCCACTGGACTCATTCCAAGAATTCCCTGTCCTTCTTGGGGGCTCCAGAACTGCACACAGTACTCCAGGTGTGGTCTCAGGAGAGCAGAGTTAAGAGACAGAATCTGTTCCCTTGCCCTGAAAGTCAGTTCCCTGTTCCACCTCACTTCTCCTGTTTTCCACATAGACTTTAATTTTTCAGTTCTGCCCTTTGCAACATGTTCATGTTAGCAGCTTTTCAATTCATAACTTTGGTCTAGAGAATGACAGAATCACAGAAAGGTATTGGAAAGGGACCTCTGGAGATCATCTAGTCCAATCCCCCTGCTAAAGCATGGTCACCTAGATTAGGTTGCACAGGAATGCAAACGGGTGAGTTTTGAAAGTCTCCAGAGAAGGAGGCTCCACAACTTCTTTGTGAACCCTGCTCCAGGGCTCTGTCACCCTGACAGGAAAGAAGTTTTACTTGAAGTTCAAGTGAAATTTACTGTATTCTCCTCTTTGGCCATTCTTTCTTGTCCTTTTTATGAGCACCACTGAAAAGAGACCTGCTCTGTCTTCCTGACCTCCACCCTTTAGTTATTGATCAGCATTAAGACCCTCTCTCAGTATGCTCTTTTCCAGGCTAAAGAGCCTCAGGTCTCTCAGCCTGTCCTTGGGAGAGAGGTACTCTAGAAATCATTCTGTGCATCAGAGCTTCAACACTTTGCTTCAAAGATTGACCAAACCTATTATCTTCAACACCAGATCAACCCCATGATGGGGCAACCTTGGATGGGGCTGTGAGCAACCTACTCTAGGTACATCTGTAACTGCTCACTGCAACTAGGTGACCTTGAAGGGTCCCCCTCCACTCAAACCATTGTATAATTCTGTGGCTTTTTCCACCAACCACTGAGCACTATTTGTTAAGCACAGGAAATCCAGTCTGCACAGTACCACAGGCCAAGGTTAGAAACTGAGATAAAAATTTGAATGTAGCAGAAATGTCTGCACATCACCATAATCAATTCAGTTTTCCAAATGGAAATAACTTCACAGCTTAACCACAGCTTTGAAGAAACTGCACAGAAAATTGCATGTCAAGATGATAAATATGTCAACTTGGAAAGCTGCTCATTTTTATGGTCATGGTACCAACAGTGAAATTGGGCCTCTCACTGCAACACACACATTGAGGTGCTGGAGCATGTCCAGTGAGGGGCAACAAAGCTGCTGAAGGGTCTGGAGGACAGGGCTGGGGAGGAGCAGCTGAGGGAACTGGGGGTGTTCAGCCTGTACAAGAGGAGGCTGAGCGGACATCTCATTGATCTCTGCAATGAGCACTCTGGAAGGAGGATGAAGCCAGGAGGGTGCTCATTTCTTGCACCAAGGAAGTAGAAATAGAATAAGAGGAAATTGATTCAGTTGCACCAGGAGAGGTTTAATTTGGATATTAGGAAAAAAATATTTCCTCAAGAGTGGTCAGGCATTGGCACAGGCTGCCCAGGGAGGTGGTGGAGTCACCATTCTGGGAGGTGTTCAAGAAACCTGTTGATATGGTGCTTTGGGGCATGGTTTGGTGGCCATGGTAGTCTTAGGTTGAGAGTTGGACCCAATAATCTTAGAGGTTTTTTTTCCAACGAAAACAGTTCTATGATTCTGTATTTCCTGTCTAAAAGGTGCCTTTAACTGTTGTCATAGCACTGACCTGTGATCAAGAAGAGTATTCCTGCATGAAAAGTCCTAACTGAATGGCTTCTTTTCCACCATTGCCATGGCACCAACCCAAAAAGCAGCCTGGAATCACTGATTTGCGTTAAAGATATAGGAACTGAGGAAACACAGATATATAAAATTTTAGACTGTTTTTCAAGTGAATATAGGAGATAAAAAAAAAAAAAGGAAAAAAAATAGTGGCAAATAAAATTAGTCTGAATTGTTTTTTCGAAGACAAAAAATGCTTTCCACTATGTTAGTTCCATCAGAATTATGTTTTTCTGTATCATTACACTTAACATTAAGTCAGTTGTAGTTTTGAAGAAATTAAAGGAAAACATATCTTAAAATAGGAGTTCTTTTAGAAATGTTTGGGAAATGTTTTACCTTCTACACACTACTTGAAGATTATCTTGGCAATTCTTCCTTTCTTAATTTGCTAACCTCTCTGTAGCAAATTCCTGCTGACTGGAAAAAGGCAAATATAACACCTATCTTCCAAAAGGGAAAAAAGGACGACCCTGGGAACTACAGACCAGTCAGCCTCACCTCTGTGTCTGGCAAGATCATGGAGCAGATCCTCCTCAAGGCTCTGCTAAGGCAGATGGAGAAAAAAGCAGAGGTGCCGGATGCCAACCAGCATGGCCTCACCAAGGGCAAATCATGCCTAACAAATTTGGTGGCTTTCTATGATGAAGTCACAGCAGGAGTGGACAAGGGAAGGGCAACTGATGGCATCTACCTGGACCTGAGTAAGGCCTTTGACTCTGTCCCACATGACACCCTGGTCACCAAGCTGGAAAAACATGGACTTGATGGGTGGAGCACTGCTGGATAAGGAATTGGCTGGATGGTGGCACACAGAGAGTGGTGATCAAGGGCACAATGTCCACCTGGAGACCAGTGACAAGTGGCGTCCCTCAGGG
>VWZI01016184.1:38824-61360 GCA_013396835.1 Psilopogon haemacephalus | reverse complement strand
AAAACAACTTTTTTCTCTGTCTCAGTGAAACTCAGTGAAGTGACACAATGTGTTTAACTCTCAGCCAATAGTCTAATTTCTCATTCAAATTCTCCAATTAGCTCAAACCAACACAGATGTGAGGAACAAGTTCTGCACCATGAGGGCAGTGGAATACTGCAACAGGTTGTCCAGGGAGGTGGTCGGATTGCAGTGCCTGGAGATACTCAAGGTGAAGTTCCAACAGGGTTCTGGGCAACCTGATCTAGTTGAGAATGTCCCTGCTGACTGCAGGAGGAGTTGGACTGGATAATCTTTGGAGGTCCTTTCCAACCCAGACCATTCTGTGATTCAGTGTTTCTGACGTGAAAATGATCCTTCTGGTGAAAGTTTAATTCAAAGAACTAAATTAACAAGCTTTCAGCTTTTACAAAAAGAAATACATTTTCTGTCAGGAAAAAAAAAAATATCCAAACTCACAATCAAAAAAACCCCAAAACTGCCAACAGTTCACTGAAACAAAATCCTTATGTGGTCTGCTTTCAAGACATGGCCTAATCAGCCTTGTATACTAAAAATGTTTGGAAGAGGTGATGGAAGTCATTAATGTAAGTCCCCTACAGTGTCACCACTAATACAAGAATAACTCATTTAAGATTTTTTTAAATGCATTTCCATGTTCCTTCCAATCCTCATTGAAGATCTAAACCAGGCTTATGCAGTAGAAGAGAGATATTTTTGTAATGTTTATTCCTAATTTTTGCCCAAGTTCAGACATGCTATGAGAAAAGAGTTCTCTAAGTACCAAAGAAAAGCCCTGTCAGGTGCTTACGTACTTGTCACTTTCTCTGAATATATTACTGACTACTGAAAATTAATTTGACACATAGCTAAGGATTGATACCTGAAATGGCCTTCATGTTTAACATCAAAATCACAGAATCACAGAATTGTCAGGGCTGGAAGGGACCTCAAGGATCATCCAGCTCCAACCCCCCTGCCATGGGCAGGGACACCTCACACTAAATCGGCTTGCCCAGAGCAACATCCGACCAGGCCTTAAAGACCTTCAGGAGTGAGACACACGGTTTAGCACCACACCTGGTAGAGCTAGAGGATGGTTGCACTTAATGATCTTAAAGGCCTTTCCCAACTGAAATAATTCTCTGGTTATGATCAGAGAGGTTATGGAGGCCCCAGCTCTGGAAGTGCTCAAAGCCAGGTTGGAGGTAGCCTTGAGCATTTTGGTTAAGTAGGCGGTATCCCTGCCCATGGTTTTGGGTTGGAACTAAACAATCTTTAAGATCCATTCCAACCCAAACCATTCCATCATTTTGTCTTTTACCTAAACTTTTATCTCCATCACCTGTTGAAGAAGTAAAACAGGAGGAATTTTTTGTGGGTTTTTGCCAATCTTGGCCAATCAAGTAGTGATAGGACAAGGGGGAATGGAGCAAATCTGGAAGTGGGTAGATTCAGATTGGATGTTAGGAAAAAGTTCTTCACCATCTTCACCAGCAGTTCTCCAGACTCTTCACCACCTGCTGTGCCCTTCTACGTAACTGCTCCAGCACCTCAAATCCCTTTTTGTAGAGAGGACTCCAAAACTGATCCTAGGACTCAAAAGATTTTTATGTGCCAGAAGATGACCAGAGAAGGGCCAGGAGAATGATCAGAAGGCTGGATCTGCTCTGCTATGGGGACAGGCTGAGAGAGGTGTGACTGTTCAGTGTGAAGAAGAGAAAGCTCTGGAGAGACCTTTTTGTGGCCTTCCAGTATCTGAAGGGTTGGAAAGGACCTCAAGGATCATCCAGTTCCAACCCCCCTGCCATGGGCAGGGACACCTCACACTAGATCAGAGCCACATCCAGCCTGGCCTTAAAAAATTCCAGGGATGAGACTTCCACCATCTCCCCGGGCAACCTGTGTCAGTCTCTCGCCACGCTCATGCTGAACAACATTTTCCTAACATCTAATCTAAATCTGCCCTCCTCTAGTTTAGATCCATTCTCCCCAGTCCTGTCACTACCTGGCACCTTCAAAAGACCCTCTCCAGCTTTCTTACAGCCCCTTCAGACAATGGAAATCCACAAGAAGGTCTCCTCAGAGCCTTCTCTTCTCCAGGCTGAATAACCTCAACTCTCATCCTGTCCTCATAGCGGAGCAGCTCCAGCCCTCTGAAATGGCCTGGAATTGTGCCAGGGAAGGTTTAAATTGGAGATTATGAAACATTTCTTTGCTGCAGGAGTGGTCAGGGACTGGAACAGTCTGCTCAGGGAGGTGGAGGAGTCACCATCCTAAGAGGTATTCAAGTAACCTTTGGCCATGGCATTTTGGGACATGGTTTAATGGCCATGGAGGTTGAAGGTTGGAGTCGATTTTAGTGGTACTTTCAAAAGAACACAATTCTATAATGCTGTGTTATCTAATCTGTAGCAATTATCTGATAGAGATTATCTAGTCTCTATTAGATGAGGCTGTGTAATTATCACAGCAGTTTATTTATTATCTAATCCTATTCCTCACAACTCTAACAATTTTTTTCCAAGTCATGGAGTCCTGAAAGCTGGAAAAGACCTCTAAGATTGAGTCCAGCCATCAACTCAACACCACCATGGCCATTAAACCATCTCCCAAAATGCCATGGCCACAGGTTTCTTCAACACCTCTACGGATGGTGACTGCCTGGGCAGCCTCTTCCAATCCCTGACCACTCTTGCAGCAAAGTTTTTCCTAAACCTCTCTTGGCACAATTTCAGTCCCTTTCCTCCTGTTCCAGAGAAAGAGACTCCACTACCTGTCTGCTTCAGGACTGCAGAACCCTCAAAGTAAAGAGTTTTTTCCCTTAAGTTCATGTGAAACCTCTTGTGTTCTAGTTTGCACACACTGCCCCTTGCCTTTTTAACTGGCACCTCTGAAAATAACTCAGCCCCATCCTCTTTACCTGTACCCTTTAAATACCAATTCACATTTAGAAGGTTTCCTCTCAGTTTGCTCATCTCCAGCCTAAAGAACCCCAGGTCTCCAACCTCACCTCAGAGATATGCTTAGTCCTTTGGCATCTACATGGCCATCATTTCGACTCTCTCCAGTAGTTCTCCATCTCTTTCCAACTGAGGAGCCTAGAACTGGACACAGTGGTACAGATGTGGCCACACTGGGGTGGACTAGAAGGAGAGGAGAACATCTGTTGACCTGCCAGCTACTGATGCACCCCAGAATGCTGGTGCCCTTCTGGCCACAAGAGCACATTGCTGGCTCAGAGGCAATAGCTGTCCACCTCCACTTTCAAGTTGTTCTAGGCAGAGCCACTTTCCAACAGCTCAGGCCCTCTCCTCTACTGGTACAGGGGTTTCTTCCCAGGTGCAGGACTTTATGCTTGCCCTGTTCTCCACAGGTCTTCCTCCACTCACTGTTCCCAAAGAAAGTTCCTGAAGCAAGAGGCAGCATAAATGTAAAATGTAAATCATGTAGGTTTTGAAGGGGTTTCAGTGTAACTGAATGAGGTTCAGGCTTACCTAAGGGTGTTGGTTGGCAGTCGAAATATGAGCCTGCAGTGCTCAGGTGGGCAAGAAAGCCAGTGGCATCCTGGCTTGGGTCAGAAACAGAGTGGTATCCTGGGGCACTCCAAATTGCTTCCTTCACCCCAGCCCTGAAGGTTTGAATGGGGAGGAGAAGAAGGCACAAAAACTGCTTCCCCCCCACCCAGCCCCACCATGCAGGCTTGAAGGGGGACAACAAAAGCCACCTTTCCCCACACATGACTCATGGAAGCCCATGCTGGGAGTCAGACTGGTGGATGGCTGATCCTTCACACCAAGTATAAATGGTAAATGGACACTTTGTCTAGAAAAGTATAAATAGAGCAAGGGAAAAGGCATGAGAGTTCCCACTTTGTGAGTCTTCCCACCGGGAAAGAGTTCCCCACTTTGACAGAGCCCCTGCCTGAAAAAGTTCTGGTTTGGACTGTTCCTGCTTTTGGATGGCTCCTACCTTTTTGCACAGCTCTCAGATTTGCATTGTCCCTGCTTTGGACAGACCCCACTTCTGCAAAATTCTGTGCAGTCTTGCAAGCTTGGCAAGTCTTGAGGGCCATTTGAGAGAGAGAGAGCTGCCAGCAGCACCTGGACCCAACTGCTCTAGGACCTTACTGCAGCTGACTTCCTGGCTGCTGTTCTGGCTGGGGGAGACCCCAGCAGTTTGGCTCTCCCCTTCTGCAGCTGAAGCAGTGTGGCTTCCATGAATCTCTGTCTTGTGGAAACAGTATTTATGAGATACCACTGAGTTTGGCAGCTTTTCCACCCACTTTGGATGTTTGCCATTTGGATTTGCCATTGGATATTGCTTGCAGTCAGAATCAGCCGAGCTGCACAGAATCCAGAAAGAGATCATCACTGAATACCTACCTCACCGTCGTGAGTAAAGCCTGCTGTTCCCTTAATTCTCCTCTCAGTCTGATTGATAATGGGATAAAGCTGTGTTTGTAGCTTAGCCTTTTCCATGTTTTGGGGCTCAGGAATGGATCATCCCCTGTGCTCAGCACTGGGGAGGCCACACCTTGAGTGCTGTGTTCAGCTCTGGGCCCCTCACTGCAGGAAGGACATTGAGGGGCTGGAGCCTGTCCAGAGCAGGGCAGCAAGGCTGGAGAAGGGCCTGGAGCAGCTGGGTTGTGAGAAGGGGCTGAGGGAGCTGGAGGTGTTCAGGCTGGAGAAGAGGAGGCTGAGGGAGACCTCCTTGCTCTCTAGAGCTCCCTGCAGGGAGGTTCGAGTGAGGAGGGGACAGCCTCTGCTCCTTGGTACTAAGAGATAGGATCAGAGGAAAGGGTTGCAAGCTACCCCAGGGTTTGTTCAGGCTGGATGCTAGGAAATCTTTCTTCCCAGAGAGAGTTCTCAGAGACTGGAATGGTTTGCCCAGGGCTGTGCTGAAGTACCCATCCCTGGATGGTTTTAAGCAGCCTGTGGAGCTGGTGCTTAGGGACATTGTTTAGTGTTGGCCCTTTAATGCTGGGTGGAAGGTTGGACTGGATGAGCCTGGAGGTCTCTTCCAACTGGATGTTTCCTGTGAGTCTGTGATTCTTTGTACCTGTAAAATCTAAGTTATGCAGATTTTGAAGGGGTTTCATGTTTTAATCAAACCAGAGTTTCCATCTAGTTAGGGCTGTTGTAAGCACTGATATTTTGTGAGAAGGGCATGGAAGGAAATGATGAAAGAAGGTGGATCTTATGCCTTGTCAGATTAATGATAGCTCCAGACACATTTACAAATATTACCTTTAGTGTCAGCAAAATGTACTGGCAATTTGTCTGTTTTCTATGCAAACAATCAGTATTAGAAGAGAATCTAAATGACCTTTTGTCACATCCATCACTGAATAGCAGAGAAGGGGTAATCAAACACCATGTCTCCTCAGCCTTAGAGGTAAAGATTATTTGAAGTGGATCTACTTCAGATGCATTGTGCACCTCACTGAGGGAGTGGCAGCTGCAGACTTGGGGGGAAAAAATGGCATAAACCTTCTGTTCCTGCCGTTTATTACACAGAAATGTTCTTTCCAGCCTACTCAAATCATTGTTTGTTTCATTACTTTTGATCCTGAGATAAACTGTTGAGAAGTAATCAGTGTCATTGACCCCCTGCTTGATTAACTTCATTCTTCAGTGGTCTCTGGGGTTAATACCAGTTTTATTACCTTTTTTGACTGGATAACTTTATTGAATGTCCTGGTGCAGCACTAAAAGTCTTTTGACTGAAAGAAACAGCAGCTGCACTAATACATATGGAAAGAGAGCTCTGGGGACCTGCTTATATTTCTTCCAATTATTTTGAGGGTGGGAGAATAAGAAACAAACCCAAACCCCATAAACAAACAAACAAAGCTACTATAACCACCCCTAAAAAACACAATACAATAAAACAACAATCAACCAACCAAAAAAACCAAAACCCCTCCAAGCCTACCAAAAAAAAAAAAAAAAAAAAAAAAAGGAAAAGGATCTGGGGGTTGTGGTGGATGACAGGATGCCCATGAGCCAGCAATGTGCTCTGGTGGCCAAGAAGGCCAAGGGCATCCTGGGATGGATTAGAAGGGCTGTGGTGAGTAGGTCCAGAGAAGTTCTCCTGCCCCTCTACTCTGCCCTAGTGAGGCTGCATCTGGAATATTGTGCCCAGTTCTGGGTCCCTCAGATCAAGAAGGACCTCATGGAACTTCTGGGAAGAGTCAATTGCATAGCCACAAAGATGATGAAGGCAGTGGAAGATCTTCCTTAGAAGGAGAGCCTGAGGGAGCTGGGGCTGTGCTGCTGGGAGAGGAGGAGCCTGAGGAGTGACCTCAGTCATGGTGATAAAGATGTGCAGGATGAGTGCCCAGAGGCTGGAGCCAGGCTCTGCTGGGTGATGCCCAATGACAGCACAAGGGGCAGTGGTGGAAGCTGAGGCATAGGAAGTTCCATGAAAACATGAGAAGGAATTTTTTTACCCTCTGAGAATGACAGAATCCTGGCACAAGCTGCACGGGGGGTTGTGGAGTCTCCTTCTCTGGAGGTATTCAAACCCTTCCTTGATGTGTTCCTGTGTGACCTCCTGTAGGTGCTGCTGCTGTGGCAGAGGGGTTGGACTGATGAGTTGCCCAGAGCCCTGTCCAGCCTCACCTTGAATATCTCCAGGGACAGCACCCAGCCACCTCCCTGGGCAACCTGTTGCTGTGTTCCATCACACTCACAGTGCAGAACTTGTTCCTTGCATCCAATCTCAACCTGATCTGCTCTAGTTTGAAGCCATTGCACTCATCCTGTTCCTGCAGGCCTTTGTGAACAGTCTCTCTGCAGCCTTCTTGTAGCACCTTCAGGTCCTGACAGGCTGCTCTTAGGTCTGCTTGGAGCCTTCTCTTCTCCAGGCTGAACCCTCCCAGATCTCTCAGCCTGTCATCCTAGCAGAGCTGCTCCAACCCCCTGATCATTTTCATGGAATTCTCTGGATCTGCTCCATCAGATCCATGTCCTTCCTGTCTTGAGGACTCCAGAGCAGGACACAGCTCTGCAGGTGAGATCTCAGCAGAGCAGGGCAGAGGGGCAGGATCCCCTCTCTCCATCCCTGGCCATGCTTCTTTGGATGAAGCCCAGGCTTCCACTGGCCTTCTGGGCAGCAAGCTCACACTGCCTGCCCATGTCCAGCTTCTTCTCCATTGTAACCTCCAAGTCCCTTTCCTCACGGCTGTGTTCTATCACATGAGCTTCAGTAAAAAACTTCTTCAGTGTTCCAGGGCTGTGGAGCAGCCTGCTCAGGGAGCTCACCAGGCCTTCTCTGAATATTTTCAAAACCTGTCTGTATCACAGAATCACAGATTTTTAGAGGTTGGAAGTGACCTCCAGAGATCATCCAGTCCAAACCCCCTGCCAAAGCAGTATCACCCAGGGTAGTCCACACAGGAATGTGTCCAGCTGAGTTTGAAAGACTCCACAACCTCTCTGGGCAGCCTCACTCTGAAGAAGTTTCTCCTCATGCTGAGCTGAAGCCTTCTCTCTTTGAGTTTGTATCCATTGCTCCTTGGCTTATTGCTGTACACCAGCCAAAAGAGCTTGGCCCCCTCCGCTTGACCACCCACCCCTCAGCTATTGATAGACATTGCTCAGATCCCCTCTCAGCCTTCTGAAGGCTGGACACATCTCATGATCTGGACACATTTCCTGTGCAACCTGCTCTGGATGACCCTGCTTTAGGAGGGTAATTGGACTTAATGATTTCTAGAGGACCCTTTCAGTCCCCAGCATTCTATGACAATGGTGAGTGAGCTCTGTTTAGAGAGGAACTCATCCCTTTCTTGCAAAGTAGTGAAGCCAGAAGAAGCAGCACTCTAAATGCAGGACTTCAACTTATTCTGAATATGCAAACTTAAATAAGAGTTTTTACTGAAAACCTCTACCTGTGTGGTGGACACTTGCATTTTGGAATATTGGCCAAACACATAGGTGTGCCAAGAACAACAATCTCCTGTCTACTTGATCTCTAAGAAGGAAAAAGAAAGCCAAATTTCTCCACAGTTTCCTTTCAGCTTGGATCTTTAAAAAGGGAAAGAAATTTCTCCACAACCTTCCTTAGCTCTTATAGTTCTTATAACGGCAAATGTAATGCATCAAGGGAGGTGCATGAGGGTGCTAGTGGATTTAATGATCTACATTAGCCCCTTCTGGTTCACCCCACTCCTGCCTCTCTGCCCATGATCCTGAGATGCTATTTAAGATCATCCTGGGGCCTTAATTCTGGTTTTGTGTCTGTTACTCTGCTTCATGAGATGGTTTCCCTTCATGTAGTAAGGAAAATTGCTTTAGTTTGTGCTAGGAAAAGTTTATTTAACATAAAGCTTTTGAAATTGGGAGCTGGACCTTTGGAGTTCCCTTCCAACACTAGCTTGGAGGGCTGAATCATGCTCCCACAAAAGGGAGGACAATGTACTGCCACTCTGCCTGTGAAGCTCAATTACTCTTGGCCTTGGTGTGCTGTTCTTGACTCAAAAAAAGACGTTTTTCACTATTTGGCTTTAATGATAAAATTTTGGAGTCTACCTTTTCTTCTGAGAAGGAAATTAGCAGGTTCCTGTAGACATCTAACAAGTACTTGAGGCATGTTCAAAAGCGTTTTGTTCTTTGGCAGCTCTTGGTCACACCTCTCTGTTGCTAGGGCTGCAAGCTGTTAGACTGGGGAAGGTTGCTCTGCTAGAACAGTTTCATATCCAGTAGCTCCAACTTCAGATCCATTTTTGGGGAAACTTCTGCTTAGAGCTGGAATATGTCAGTAGAGGTTGGGATTTTGTTTGTTCTTTTTTTCTTTGATTGGTTTTGTTGTTTTTATTTTGCAGAGTTTTGTTTGCTTTGTATTTTGCTGGGTAGTTTTGGTTTTGTTTTTTGTCTTTACTTAGTCTTTGAATTTAGTGGGTTAACTTTTGGACTAATTTTAATTTTTGTCTCTGGAGTACTAGAAAAAGGATGAAGATTTTTGAGAGTCAGAAAAGGTTATGAAGTAAACTCTTGGCTATTTCTTGTGTCCTCTTACAAAATTAGTGTGAGCTGTGGCTTGGACATGGGCTCAATTGCTGTGTGAGTACTTCCCAGTAAGTTGCAGATAGATAGATCCATGCTTGTCTGCTTTTGGACTTGGTCACATAGGAACGCATCCAGATGTGTCTTGAAAGTCTACAGAGGAGACTTCACAACTTCTCTGGGCAGCCTGCCGCCGTGCTTACTTCTTAACATTTCTCGCGATGCAGTGCACCACTAGATTATTTTATATGCTGCCATTAATGCCAAGTCAGTATCTTGAGATGTTTGTTTTCTTTAGGCAGAGCTCAGATGTGACATAAAGGAATGCCCCTGACTGGAGCCCTTTCAAGAATCCATCTCAGATACAGAAGTCAACAGGTTGTGTTTTTCTCCTTTGGTTTGGTTTGTAACTCAGCTCAAGCCTTGTTCTTTCTACTGGTCATGTGGTCTGCAGAGCACAAGCAAGGAGGAGAGTTCACTGGAGAGGAATCTTTCCAGGACACCATTTTACTTAATGCCTATCTCCTTCAGGAACTTCCACAGCTCTAAACCGATTTGCATTCTTGTCCTTTACTAACTGTCACTTTGCTGACAATTCAACCATTTAATGAGTTTTTTTCAGAGACAAGAAAGCCTTTTGTCTACAATGCATTTTACACCTGAAGCTCCCCATATAATACATCAAATGTCAGGAAGAATATTAGTTGCACTGAAGTGCTGGACCTTAAAAGCTGCAGTCTTGGCAGGTTGAAAGTTTATTAAAGCAAGTTTGTATGTGACAAAAAGTTAATTCAAGCTATGCTCTGCTTCATACCTTCCTCTCAAATGCCTGGTGAATGCCATCTCCCTGTTTACTGCCTCTCAAAGAAAATGGACAGCAGTTAACCTGGACTAGTAGCTCAAACTCTGGAGTAGCACATCTGAGAAGAATTCTAATGCATGATTTTAACAGGATGTACAGGCTGCCTGAGGTGCCTTTCTTTCACCACTTTGGAGGTGAACACACTTCTCTGCACTTGTTGCTACCAGTTCAGATTTATTCCTTTGCTGTATGGCTGGCAAAGGGAAATATGAATGATTCCAGTTGGAGGATTGGAGGTATGCAGCCAGGAGAGCTAAGAAATACAGGTTTGACTTTGGATCCAGGTGAGACAGCGACCTGATGAGAATGAGAACCTGAGAGGGGATCTGAACAATGTCTGTCAGGAGCTGAGGGCTGGGGGTCAGAAAAGAAGGCACAGGGACAGCCTCTGCTCACTTGGACCCTGCCATAGCTCAAGGGCAAGGGATGGAAACTGCAGCACAGGAAGTCGCACCTCAAGAGGAGGAAGAACTTCTTTGCTCTAAGGGTGACAGAGCAGTGGGACAGGCTGCCCAGAGAGGTTGTGGAGTCTCCTTTTCTGGGGCCTTTCCAGGCCTGTCTGGATGTGTTCCTGTGCCACCTGCACTAGGTTCTTTGGTCCTGCTGTGGCAGGGAGGTTGGACTAGAAGCTCTCCAGAGATCCCTTTTGACAACTAACATCCTAGGATCTGTGATCCTGTGTTTGCAGCAGTAGTTGGTAATGATGCAGATAAGAGGGAGATGTAATTTCTGCAGGATAATGTGTTGGTGTTGCTCACAGGAAACGTTCTGTCAGACCAGATGCAGTGACAAAAGAGTATTTTGTAAACATTTGACATAAAAATCCATTAAATAAACCTCTGTGGAATTTATTATTTTTAAATAGAATGGTAATTTCAGCTCCTGCTTCTGAGATAGGTAAATTCAAGACCATAGATTTTGCCAGAAGCAGTGCACTTCTGAAAAGCTGTTTTCTACCATCATAGGTACTCACTCTTTTAACTGACGATCATAGAATAGCTTTGGTTGGAAACACCTTTAAAACCATTCTCTAACTCTACCAAGTTTGGCGCTAAACCCTGTGCCTCAGCACCACAGCTCTGTGGCTGTGAAACACTTTTAGGAATGGAGGATCAATCACCTCCCTGGGCTGCCTGTCTGTTGGTTAAGAACCCTGTCAATGAAGACTTCTCTTCTAATGTCCAGCCTAAACCTTCCCTTTTGAACTAGAAGGATTTCTCTTGTCCTGTCACTTAACTGGGGAGAAAAGACCAATACTCACCTCACTACAGCCTTCTTTCAGGGAATTGTAGCACAAAGGTCTCCCCTTAGCCTCCTCTTCCCCAGACTAAACACCCCCACTTCCCTCAGCTGCTTCTCAACAGCCTGCTTCTCCAGACCCTTCACCAGTTTGCTGCCTTTCTATGGACCTGCTCCTGGCTCTGCGCAAGCTGATCTAGTGTGAAGTGTCCCATCTGATGTCAGGGGGGTTGGAACTGGATGATCCTTGAGTTCCCTTCCCTCCCTGACAGTTCTGTGATTCTGTGTGGCCTCAGCAGTGTACAGGAGAAAGATTCCTACCCTGGTCCTGCTGACCACACTATTGCTGATCCAAACTAGGATGCTGTTGGCCTCCTTGGCTATGTGAGCAAGTGGGTGTCAAACAATGCCCCAGGGCTTTTCTCTGCTTTTCAGCCACTCTGTCCTAGTCTTGAAGCTGCTTCATCCTAAACCACTGTTATTGTAAAACACATTATGAAAAACTATTCAGAGTGCTTCAAGATCTCATCTATCTTCCTAACTTCTCCTTTTGCTTTCAGTACTGTACCATCTCCCATGCTATGGCTTTAAACAATTTACTCTTAATTGAGGCTAAGTATTGTGTTGGAACTTTCCATTTAGAAACCATGCAGGTAGACAGGAAAGAACTCCAAGCATGGACATCATTCCATACCCTGAACCATGGAGTTTTTTTAGCAGCATGAAGCAGCCAAGTGTTTTCTTGGCACCATAAGCAACATACCGCTGAACAACAGCTTGCTTGGCAGAGGAGTGAAGAATGCTTTTCAGCTTAGGATGTGAAAATTGGATTCCTTTTCATATATTTAGAAGAAACATGGGGTTATGATCTACATGTCCAAGGGAGGAGACAAATGAGATGGGAGCAGATGCCCCAGGATGGTGTTGTGGTGATGCACATCCCAGGAGCTTGGATCTCTTTCTAGCTATTACAATATTAAGCTGGAAAGGGAGCTGAAATCAAAAGTGAAATCAAATCTGACTGTAAATTGTAACAGGCGTGTTGGAAATAGATGATCTATGAAATCCATCACACTGATTTCAGATGATAGTTCATCTGCACCTATTTTTTAAAGGATTCCCTGAGACAGCTTCTGCATGTTGGGGATTCAAAAGAAATGAGTGATGACCCCCTTAGAGATATCAGTCCTGCTGAAATGAATCAACATGTTCATAAATGGCAGGAACCTGAGAAAATTGTCTGCTGCAAAGACGTTGTGAAGGATAAAACTTAGGAAGCTGAATGATGATTTTTAACAGCAGAAGAAAATAGCTTCTATGGGCTTAATTATTTCCATTCCCTGTCTTTCTACGTTGCCAGAAAGAATTTAATTAGATCAGAATAAGACTTCCTCCTGATATGACAGCTACATAACAGCTTACAATGTTACTTTTAATGGCTTGAAGATAGATGACATAATGGAGGCAAAGCTTATTCAGCTGTCCCTAGCAGTGTCTTAATGATGCCTGCTAATGCTGCTGTCTCTGGATCTTTTGCCTGGCAATAAGTGCATGGATATTTCCTCTCAAAGCAATAACTCTGCCTGCCAGGGGCAAACGTATTTTAAGCAGCATTTGTAAAATTTGGATTCAGTCACTCAGAAGGAGCAGCAGAAGAGGAAGACAGACGCACTCAGGAATCCCTTTTCACATGTTGCCAGGGTCAATAATGTCCAAATAAAAATATTCTGTGGAAAAATCAAATTGACACTGAAAAACTTTAGAAGTTGGGTGTAGAAACTCTAAATATGGACGATTTGCTGTATCAGGATATTGAAATCAGCAAGCCATGGCAACAGGATACCTAAAAGGGAACAGAATGCCTAAAAGAGGGACAAGATACCTGATAAGGATAGGATGTATCACGTAAGAGTTATGATAGGTCGAAAAGGGGAAGAGAAGAAGCCTCGAGAGAAGCAGCAACTTCCATAAGAAGTAAATGGAAAATTGTTACATAAGAACAACAACACATTTATTTGCCAATAGCCATAAACTGACCACTGCAATTATGTAACTGCATGAACACCTGGCCTTTACCAATCAGCTATAGCCACCAGATGCGTGGACAACAGTTTTTGTCCAATCAGCATTTACCACATATGTGTGATATCTTGTATGTATTAGGCTCAGAATGTATATAAGCCCACTCTAAGGCTAATAAAATTGAGAATTGGTTTGTATCAAACTGCCTCCCATCTCCTGGTTCACGGCAAATAGTGAGGCTCAACGTGATGTCAAGACTTGAATCATCTAGGAGAAGACGATCCAGCTGCGAAGTCTCTGAGGACTAGAGAATCTTTTTGAACCGGGTCCTTTTGACCCAGAACAGGAGCCGGACTTATATCCTCCTGATAACCATGACCCCTGTGCAGTGTGGGCAGCAATTAGGAGACAGGCATTGGCTGAAGGGAATGCTGAAATGGCAAGCTGCATTATTATCCCCCCACAGCCCGCTGCTACACCTGCCCGCCTCCTAGCTGCCCCAGTCATTTACAATAGAAACGGGAGCAACACTCAGTGGGAAGCACTTAGTTTTTCCATAACAAAAGAATTACGTGGTGTTGCGGCTGATTACAGGATCAGCTCCCATTATTTTGCTGGATTGTTGGACTCTATTTTTGACGGGGCTACTCTGACTCCATTTGATTTAAAAACAGTAGCTAGGCTGATTCTTTCACCTCCACAGTTTACTTTATGGGAAGCAGATTGGCGTCAAGGATTAGAAAATCTGTTACAACAGTATGCAGCTGGAAATAATGAAGCTTTGCAGGCTCTAACCTTGAATCACCTTATGGGCACAGGTCCAGTAGCTGACCCTGCAGCTTAGGCTAGACAATGCCCTAGGGAAGCCCTGGACACTGTAAAAAATCTTGCAAAAAGAGCTCTCCTTAAAATCCCTGAAGCCCATAAGCCCCAGAAAGCCTTTTCTACTATATTGCAAGGACCCAAAGAGTCATTTATGGACTTTGTAGCACGACTCCAAGATGCCCTCTATAAGCAGGTTGACAACGAAGACGCCCGAAATATTTTGCTTCTGCAGATGGCAGTAGAAAATGCTAATATTGATTGTAAAAAACTGCTTAAGTCCCTTCCAAATAAGAAATGCTGGAAGCTTGCAATCATTTTGGTACGGCTGAGCACAAATATGAGACGATGGCTGCTGCTTTTGCAGCTATGAATACCAGACAATCATCCAACACGTGCTTTGGCTGTGGTAAACCAGGACACATAAAAAAATACTGTTCAGCACAAACAGGGAAAGCAGCTAACAAGTCAGTAACATGCTTTAAATGTCAGAGGGGTAGGCATTATGCAACTCAGTGTCGCTCTAAATTAGATAAAGAAGGGAAGCTGGGAAACTACCAGAGCAGCGTGAATCGGCGCCGCGCTCTGACACAAGTAATGCCGACCGCCCCGCCCTTCCTCAGGCAATAACTTGCGGCTTGCAACAAGCCATAGCAGGCAGCGCATGATTGGATCTGGAAACCAAACACACAGTGACTTTACTCGATTCATCAGTTCACATCATAGACACTAATTTTGAAGGTCCTTTACCTAAAAACCAGATTGCTTTAATTTTGGGTAGATCATCGGCTACGATAACAGGACTGTTTGTATTACCAGGGGTTATTGATTCCGATGCAGTGCAGGTTAAAATCATGGCTTGGACTCCACTCCCTCTGTGTACGGTCCTGGCAAAGAGCCGGTGTTACAAGATATCATTTAAATAGGTGTGATATCCCATGGAGGCGGCTCCTGGTGCCCCGCAAGGTTCATTGGGTTCCGGTCGGCAGAAAACAAATGCACAAGTTGCTCAAAACGCCAGGTGCAACAATTTAACAGTCAGAACTTAGAAAACAGAGAGGTTACATATAAAATAGACCCCAGCCACACCTATAAATGCCCGTGGGGCGTGAGAGGAAAACCACGCTCCTTCCTGAACCCGAGGGGAAGAAGGGAAACAACCGACTTAGCCTGGATAGAGAGAGAAAGAGAGAGAGAAGGGGATTAATCTTGCCGCTTCTCTGGAGACCTGCTATACTTTGCGGCCTGCTGCCTGCTGCTGTGCACGTGGCTGGGCTCTTCACAGCCACAATGGGGAGATGACGGAGAAGAACGAGGAAGAGCGATGAAGAAGCAAGGAAGAGCCCCTAACGGCTGCTGATCTCTGCCTAAATACCCTATGAGGGGCACGTGAAACTGTCCAATAGGTATTCAGCATTCTCTAGCTGACCAATTGGTTCAAAAAACTCCACGCATATGTGCAGCCTGGGGTCTCCCTGGGTCCCGGGGCCACGTGGGGTGCCCCCGCCCCTCAACCCCCACTGGACCTTGGACAGGAGGGGGAGGAGAGAGTCCAGGGATTGGACCAATTCTAGGGTGTTTGTCACACCCATACCAGGACAGCTGGATTGCTCAATTACTTTTGCTTCCTAGAGATAATGTGGATCCAATTACAGCGACCAAACGAGTAGGAGGATTTGGGTGCACTGGTCCCCCAGAAATTTACTGGACACAGACCATGTCTAGTGAAAGACCTATACAGCAATGCATCGTAGAAAGGGGAAAACAACGAGTGGTTTTAAGTGGAATCATTGACACTGGTGCAGATGTTACTGTGATATCCTCAGCCAAATGGCCCCCGCAGTTGCCCCTGACAAAAATATCTCAGTCATTAGCAGGGATAGGAGGAATGGGAAAGAGTCAACAAAGTATGGATGCAATCCAAATCACAGGTCCCAAAGGGAGAGTTGCAACTCTTAAACCTTTTATACTGCCTGTTCCTTCTGTGGAGAAGGGACATTCTGTCTCAGTGGGGTCTTTCCTTAGAAACATATTTTTGAAGCAGGCCACTGGTGAGGGCGACACCCTCAAAATAACTTGGAAAACAGAGAAACTTGTTTGGGTGGATCAGTGGCCTCTTATTGAAGAAAAGCCTAACGTCCTAATACAATTAGTAAATGAGCAATTAGCCCAGGGACATGTCATGCCCTCTACCAGCCCTTGGAATAGCCCTGTATTTGTTATAAAAAAGAAATCTGGTGGGTGGCGGCATGACATGATTTAAGAAAAGTTAATGATGCCATGGAATCAATGGGAACACTGCAGCTGGGACTTCCCTCACCCACTTTGATCCTGAGAAACTGGGTTTTAACTGTAATAGATTTGAAAGATTGTTTCTTTAGTATTCCTCTTCATCCTGGTGACGCCCCACGATTTGCTTTCTCTATTCCCAATATCAATATGCAAATGCCTTTACAAAGATTTCAATGGACTATGTTGCCACAAGGCATGAAAAACAGTCCCAAAATTTGTCAGTGGTATGTAGCAAAGGCAATTTCTCCAATTTGTTTGCAATTTCCTCAGGTTCTAATATATCATTATATGGATGATCTGCTTATTGCAGCTTGTGATCCAAAGGAAATGGAGAATGCATTAAGAGCAGTTCTCGAAGCTGTTCAAAAAGCACGTCTCTGTGTGTCTGCTGAAAAGGTACAACAGGTAGAACCGTGGTGTTATCTAGGATGGAAAATTAGAACACAAACTGTTGAACCTCAGCAGCTCACTCTTCAAACTGAAATAAAAAACTTGCATGATGTCCAAAAGGTATTAGGATCCATAAATTGGTTACGGCCACTTCTGGGTATCTCTAATTCAGATCTTTCCCCTTTGTTTGAATTACTAAAGGGAGATACTAATATTACAGTTCCCCATTCTTTAACCCCAGCTGCTAAAAATGCTCTTGAAAAAGTAACTAGGGCTATTGAATCATGACAAGCTCACTGCTGGGATCCTGCAATGGATCTGTTTTTTATAATCCTCTGGGATGATGTTAAACCTTCGGGTCTCCTTTTTCAATGGAACTCAAGTCTCCAAGACCCTCTAATGACTCTTGAATGGATCTTTTTGTCTCATCAATCTCCGAAAACTATTTTGTCACAACCAGAGATGTTTGCACACCTCATTATGAAGGCACGAGGCAGAGCTTTAACCCTCACAGGATGTCAGATTTTCACTATTTATGTACCCCTCACTGATGCGTATCTTGTTTGGCTAATACAGAATTCTCTGCTGTTTAAGGTGGCTATTCAAGGGTACAATGGACAATTTTCAAACCACTCTCCTCCTCACAAGTTATTCTGTTTATCTTTTTCTCTAGCTGAGAAACCTAAAAGGAGCCTACAACCACTGGATGTTGCTACCTTTTTCACAGATGGGTCTGGATGGACTCAAAAATCGGTTGTAGTATGGTGGGATCAAGCTAAAAAACAATGGAATTCTGATGTAGCCCTTTGCCCAGGCTCTCCGCAGCTTGTAGAATTAGCAGCTGTGGTCCGAGTATTTCAAACTCACAGAGAAATACCTTTTAATTTGATCACTGACTCTGCTTATGTTGCAGGAATCGTAATGAGAGCAGAAGTTGCAGCGCTGAAGGAAGTTTCTAATCCTCAGCTTTTTGATTTATTGCAGGCACTAGTAGGTTGTTAAACAGCCGGTGATTATCATTCTTTGTCATGCACATTAGATCTCATACTGACCTCCCCCGATTCTTAGCAGAGGGAAATAGCCGGGCAGACTTGCTAACTTTGCCAGTTATAACTCTGCCTGATCGGTTAGCACAGGCAAAGTTCAGTCATTTGTTTTTTCACCAAAATGCCAAAGGTCTAAAGAGACAATTTGAACTCTCAATGCAGCAGCCAACTGACATCGTTGCATCTTGTCCAGATTGCCAGTGCACTATGATATCTATGGGTATTGAAGGTGTAAATCCCCATGGACTACATAGCCTAGAGCTATGGCAAACCGATGTCACTCACGTCTCAGAATTGTCTCACGTCACTCACGTCTCAAATATGTACACTCCTCCATTGATACTTTTTCGGGTGCATTATTTTCCTCTTGTCATAAGAGTGAGAAAGCTAGAGATGCAAAAAGACATTTTTTGAGAGCCTTTGTCACATTGGGAGTGCCACAAGTCATTAAAACTGACAATGGCCCTGTCTATACCTCCCAAGCTTTGCAAAATTTTTTCACAGATTGGGACATACGACACATTACGGGGATTCCTCATTCCCCTACAGGACAATCTATAATAGAAAGATCACATCAGACATTGAAAAATCTTTTGCACAAACAGAAAGGGGGAGGTAGTGAGATCAGTGTTACACCAGAAGAAAGATTGCAGAAAGCATTGTATGTTTTTAATTTTTTGAATTGCACAGGATCTGATCACAATCCACCAATAGCAAAGCATTTTGGAAAAAAATCACATGTTCGAACTGCAGGAGAAACCACCAGTGTTAATTCATGATCCTGAGTCAGGTCATATTAAGGGTCCATATCCATTATTAACATGGGGAAAAGGATATGCTTGTGTCTCCACAGAACTGGGTCCACGTTGGATACCAGCACACAATGTTCGCCCCTACAGAACAAGTGATCAAGCATAAAGGCTTCAACAGACCTCACCATGAGAACAGGAATTCTTCTCATCAATGGACTAATGATAAGCTTGGCAATGGGAGATGTGTCAGACTCCAAGTTTCAACCGCAGCATTTAACTCCATTTAACTACACACAAATATTTGTGTGACTCTGGCAAGAGCATTGAATCAAACACACTTTTGTGCTTCTTTGGCAGAGCCAGAGCAGCCATTTCACACTTGTTTAGTGGGAATATCTGTGGGTAGTTGGAAAGAGATAGTAGAGAATATAGAACCTCTAAACCACAAATATTCATTCTACATGAAATTTTTAATACATCTTAATTGTACACATGGAATCTACAAAACTTTCTATCACTGGGGTTGGAAGGAAGTGCAGAGGTCAAAACTCACTTTTGATCTAAATTTCATGACCAAAAATTGGAGTGATTGGACACCATTTTTGCCTTTTGCTGACCTCAAACCCCAAGAGCTTGATATCTTAGGTAGAGTAAGAATGCCTGCTTGTGTGTATTTTAATTACACTTTAGAAAACAGTAGTGCTAGAAAGCAGAATGTAACCCCACGCGCGCTTACCTTTAGAAATAGTACCACATGCTGTAATCAAACATATAAACAGGAACACAATCGAGCAATAATCACCCACCCCCGTGTACTCCCAAAGGGTGTATTTTTTATTTGTGGGGACCGAGCTTGGCCAGGCATACCATCTCGTGTAATAGGAGGACCTTGTTCTTTAGGAAGATTGACGCTTTTAATGCCTAACCTCACGATGATCCTGAATCACACTCATTTACACACTCATCACCATAGGAGAAGCACTAAGGGATTTCAGGACACCTGTGATAATAATGTAAATTTGTGGAATAAAGGTGTCCCATTTTGTCCCAGGGGCGGCTACAGCCAGAGCATTGAGTCAATTAAACAAGGTTGCCTGTTGGTTAGCAAAGCAAACCAATTTAACATCTCAAATCCTAAGCGAGTTAGCAGTAGATGTAGAATCTGTTAGGCATGCAACAGTGCAGAATAGAGCAGCTATAGACTTTTTATTGCTCGCACATGGCCATGGGTGTGAGGACTTTGATGGGATGTGTTGTATGAATCTTACTGATCATTCATGTTCCATTCACGCAACGATCCAAGATGTGATGGATCAAACAGAAAATTTGAGGGAGGATCAAGGATTTTTTGGGTTGGAAAATCTCTTTAATGGATGGGGATGGCCTGGATGGGTACGCAGTATTGTTAAAACACTTTTTTATGCACTTATTGTATTGCTTTTGTTAATTTTGTTGATTCCATGCTTTTTGCATTGTATTTGAAGAATGATTGATGGTGTGGTCGCGAAGGTATTTGCTGTGCAACAGAAAGGGGGAGATTTAGGAACTCTAACTATGGACGATTTGCTGTATCAGGATACTGAGATAAGTAAGCCATGGCAACAGGATACCTAAAAGGGAACAGAATGCCTAAAAGAGGGACAAGATACCTGATAAGGATAGGATGTATCACATAAGAGTTATGAAAGGTCAAAAAGGGGAAGAGAAATGGCCTTGAGAAAAGCAGCGACTTCCATAAGAAGTAAATGGAAAATTATTACATAAGAACAACAACACATTTATTTGCCAATAGCCGTAAACTGCGATTATGTAATTGCATGAACACCTGGCCTTTACAAATCAGCTATAGCCACCGGATGCGTGGACAACAGGTTTTGTCCAATCAGCATTTACCACATATGTGTGATATCTTGGATGTATTAGGCTCAGAGTGTATATAAGCCCTCTCTAAGGCTAATAAAATTGAGAATTGGTTTGCATCAAACTGCCTCCCATCTCCTGGTTCACGGCAGCTGGAGTTAAGGTATATTTTTTGCTGTTTGAACTGTGGTTCTGTAAACTGATGCCATTAGAAGTTTAGAAACTAGACTTGTCAGGAGAAAAAACTGGCAGGTAAGCTAGAGAATTGCTTGTTTATCTTCTTCTTGTTGATACTATTTATCCCTCTCTTACTCACCCTGGAGAAGAGAAGGCTCTGGAGAGGCCTTATAGAGGCCTTCCAGTACCTGTAAAAGGCTTAAAGCTGGGGAGGGACTTCTGACAAGAACTAGGAGTGACAAGATGAGGGGAAAAACTTGAAGCTGGAAGAGTGAAGATTGAGACTAGAGATTAGGAAGAAGATATTTCCAGTGAGGGTTGTGAGACACTGGCACAGGTTTCCCAGGAGGGTTGTGGATGCTTCCTCCCTAGAGATGTTCATAGTCAGGCTGGACAAAGCCTTGAGCAGCCTGGTCTTGTGGAAAGTGTCCCTGCCCATGGCAGGGGATTGGAACTGGATGATCTTTGAGGTCCCTTCCAATCCAAACTATTTTGCCATCTTTAAATTCACTCTCTCCTTGTTTAAGAAGAGACTGGGGATATTTTGAGGACGTTTTGACTCACATTCAGTGACTGTGTTATGTCTTCCTGTTATATTAATATTTGTATTTCCTCTATATTTCCTTTTCTGTCAGAATCATTTTTGTTGGGAGAGACCTTTAAGATCACCAAGTCCAAGCACTAGCTCAGCATTGTTAGGTCACCTCTAAACCACATCCCTCAGCACCTTGTCTATGTGAATTTTAAATCCCTTCAAGGATGGTGATTCCAGTAGTCCTCTGGGAAACCTGTTCCAAGCCTCGCTAGCTTTTTTGGGGAAGAAATGTTTCCTAATAACCTACCTAAAGCTCCCATGGCTCAACTTGAGTCCACTTTCACTTTTCCCATTGCTTGTTACATGGAAGAAGAGAACAAGCCCCCACCTCACTCCAACCTCCTCTCAGGGAGTTGTAAAGAGCAATTAGTTCCTTCCTTTGCCACCTCACTACAGCCGTCTTTTGGGGACTTGTAGCACAAAGGTGTCCCCTCAGCCTCCTTTTCTCCAGACTGAACAACCCCAGCTGGCTCAACTGCTCTTCACCAGACACTTCACCAGCTTTGCTGCCCTTCTCTGAACCTGCTCCAGCACCTCAAAGCCTTCTTGTAGAGAGGACTCCAAAACTGAACCCAGAACTCAAAGATCTGGATGTGCTGGAATGTGACCAGAGAAGGGCCATGAGGACAGTCAGAGGGCTGGATCTGCTCTCCTATGAGGACAGGCTCTTTCCAAATTCTGTGGAGTTGTTCAGTCTGGAGAAGAGAAGGCTCTGAGGAGACCTTATTGTTTGGAGCTCCTCTCCAGCCCTGTTCTCCACAACCTTCACCAGCTTTGTTGCCCTTCTCTGGACCTACTCCAGCACCTCAGTGTCCTTCTTTGAATGAGGGGCCCAAAACTGAAGCAAGTGTTCAAGGTGTGGCCTTCTCTTGCCCAGGCTGAACAACCCTAACTCTTTCAGCCTGCTTTTGAAGGAAAGGTGCTTCAGCCCTCTCATCATTCTCATCACTTTAGGTAGGCCTAGAGTTTTACATAAGTCCAGCATGGAGTTTGCTTTTTCAACTTGCTGTCTAAGCAGCCTGAATGTTTCACGAATTGTGACAGCAAATTAAATACCATGTTGACTTACTCCTAGGCACTTGAGGAGTTGGGGCCAGAATAACTGGCATGAAAATCATTATGCTGACACACCGGCACTCCTCAATAGCTGTGTCTCCCCTGGTCTCCACTTCATCTTGAATTACTGAATTGTGTTAAGTAGGCTTCATGCTTACTTGCCAGGAAAAAGGAGTGATGGTTGTTCATTGCACGCAGGCTCTGGATTCAACGCAGCCCTGTCTTTCTGAGGCGCTGCTACTCACCAGAGCATGAGACGCGTGGTGAAAGGAGAGCTCTTCTGCAGCTGATGACATGGTTTTGAAGGTTCAGAGATCTTCTTTGAACTTCATTCAAGTGATTCATATGCTAATGACTTTATGCTTCTCTGAGTGCCATCGTTCAAGAGCATTTGTTGGAAAAAAAAAAAAAA
>VWZI01016184.1:15957-27598 GCA_013396835.1 Psilopogon haemacephalus | reverse complement strand
TCATCAGCAAACTTGCTGAGGGTGCCCTCAGTGCCTCTGTCCATGTCACCCACAAAGATGTTGAACAGGACTGGTCCCAGGACTGATCCCTGAGGGACTCCACTTGTCACTGGCCTCCACTTGGACATGGAGCCATTGACAGCCACTCTTTGTGTGCAGCCATCAAACCAGTTCTTTTTCCATCTGGTGGTCCACACATCAAGCATGTGTTTCACCAGCTTGGAGACCAGGATGTGGTGCAGGACAGTGTCAAAGGCTGTTCCAATTATTATTTTTTTAATTATTATTTTTAATGATTGAGATTTCAGGAAAATTTCCCTGGATTTCTTTGGATGTTCTGTCAGTAAGGTTGTTGCACAGATGTTATTTATAAACACAGAATTAAACAGTTTAAACAGCCTAAACAGTCAGAAACTTGGAAAACAGGGAACCTGACAACAGGGGAAATCCTAACCCCACCTATACTCACAAACGTAATAGGTACAGAGTCCCTGGAGAGAGGAGGAGAAAGATTTTGCCTAGCTGCTGCTGTGTGCTGCAATGCACGCTGCGAACACATGAGAGAGGTGCAAGTAGACGTCTGATCTCCATGGAAGGCACCAGGAAAGAGAGCAACGGCTCTAAGCCACTCTCCCTTAAATACCCTATTTTGAACGGTGGAACTGACCAATAGGCACTAGCGTCCATTGTTTTGGCCAATAGATTCAAAGTCCTGCACCCAGGGGTCCACCATAACACTTTGAGGGACAGCATCAAAACACCTGACTTAGTTACATGACTTGATCATGTGGCACGGAGCTTCTTCATTCAAACCCTCATCGTCTCTTCACCTGCCACTCTCAGACCTTACAACAGGAGGAGGAAAGAACAGGAGTTTTAAGTAATTTGGACACAATTTATGCCCTACCAGGACAAAGGCTTTGCTCAGGTCCAGGTAAATGACATCAGTTTCTCGCCCCTCATCTATTAATGTTGTGACCCGCTCATAGAAGACCACCAGGTTTGTCATGCAGGATGTGCTCTTGCTGAAGGCATGTTGCTTGGACCCGATCATCTCTTCACTGTTCTCCTGTCTGAGTAGTGCCTCCAGAAGGATCTGTGTCCTGACTTTCCTAACCACATCTCTGGCTGCTCAGGCAGCTTCCTTATATACCCCCCATTCTAGCTGTCCTTTCTTCCATTCCTTGCAGAGCCTCTTTTTGTGAGACAGCATATCCAGGAGCTCCTTGTTCAGCCAGGAGCTGAAAATGCCTCCTGGCATTTTTCCCTGCTTTCCTCTTTCTTGGTAGACATTGCTCCTGGACAGAGGAGGTGATCCTTGAATACCATACAGCTGTCCTGGGCCACTCTTCCCTCTAGGGCTTTGTTCCATGATACTTTGTCCAGCAGATCCCTAAAGTCTGCATGCCTAAAATCTAGGGTTGTAAGCTTAGAAATTTTCCTCCTGGTTGCCCTGTTTCATGGTCACTGCAACCAAGGCTATCCCTGAGCCTCACATTGGTCACCAGCCCTTCCCTGTTGGTGAGGACAAGGCCCAGCACAGCACCTTTTCTGCTTGGTTCCTCTACCATTTGGAGGAGGAAGTTGTCATCTATGCAATCCAGGAACATCCTGGATTGCTGGTGCCTTGCTGTGTTGTCCCTCCAGCAGATGTCAGGGTGGTTGAAATCTCCCACGAGGACCAGGGCTTGTGACCTGGAGGCCTCTTCTCTTTGCCTGTGAAGGGCCTCATCTGCTTGGTTCTGCTGGTCAGGTGGCCTGTAGCAGACCCCTACAGTAACATCTCCCTCCCCTCTCTTCCCTTTAATTTTATCCCAGGCACTCTCAACCAGCTCATCATCCTTCCCCAGGTGGAGCTCCACTGATTCTAGCTGGTCACTGATATAGAGGGCAACACCTCCTCCTCTCCTTCCCTGCCTATCCTTGCTAAAGAGCTTGTACCCATCTCTCCCTACATTCCACTCGCGGGAATCATCCCACCAAGTCTCAGTGACAGCCACTATGTCATGGCATCCCTGCGGCACAGTGGTTCTTACTTCATCCTGTTTGTTGCCCAAGCTCTGTGCATTTGCATAGAGGCACTTCAGCTGTGCTGGCCCTGTCCTCCTTGTGTGTTATTTCTCCTTGATTTGCTCAGCTTGCCCTGGTGCATCATCCCTGGCATGCCTCAGGGCAGCAAGTTCAGGGCACTCATTAGCTCTCAGTCCCTCTTCATCTAGTGAGCTGCCCCACTGTTTGTCACCAGCCAGCAGGAGACTATTAATGCCTTCCCCCTTCAAATCTAGTTTAAAGCCCTACCAATGAGCCCTGCCAATTTCTGCCCGAGGATTCTTTTTCCCCTCTGGCACCAGTGCATCCCATTAGCTATTTGGAGCTCTGGTGCCTTGTAAATAGAGCCGTGATTGTAGAATCCAATCTTCATGCATTGTGGGAGACTGGGAGATCCCTTGGGCATGGTAAGAAACTGCTCTTGGACCTCTGAGAGGTTCTCTCTCAAATGCTACATTTTCTTCATATCATAAAACCTGTAGATGTAGACTTCAGGACATAGTTTAGTGGTGGACTTGGCAGTGTTGGGTTACAGTTGGACTTGATCATCTTAGAGGTCTTTTCCAACCTTGCTGGTTCTATGATACAAGTCCAAATGAAGATACTACTTTAAGTATTTAACTCTGGAGAACCAGTGGCTGAAGCTTTTTGGAAAAGCTGATTCCACTGGTTTGTATTTATAGCAAGGATAGCTGTGAAATGAAATACAGAAGCAGCCTCCACTTGGAGTCCTACATCCAATTCTGGGGTCTGCAGCAAGTGTCTGCAGGTGTCAAGGTTTATGCCCACCTGGGACCCCCTGCTTCTTCCCAAGGAATGGTTTGACCCTTTTCCCAGGTGTCATGGTTAGACACTCCCACTTCCTGCTAGGACTTGGACTATAAAAGGGGGGCCCCAGCTTCCCCTCCTTCTTCTCTCTTCGCTCTTCTCTCTCCTCGTGCTGGCTGCTGGAGCACCTGCTCACTGCTCTGTGCTGCTAGAGCACGTGTTTTCCTGCCGTTGCGTTGAGAGCACCGTTATCCTCTTCTGGAACCGGGACTGAGACTTTTCCCCATAGGATTCCTCCATCCTGCTTTCCTTTCAGCACCAACGCTAATTGAACTCAGCTGCCTGCCGCGGTAGTATTTTTTTTTTCTTCTTTTTTTTTTTCCCTTCTCCCTGGTCTCTGTACCCCTTTCCCTCATTCCCCATATTGCAAATCTTGTTTCCCCTTTCTCCCACTTTCTGTAAAACAACTCTTTCCCTCCTACTTGTTGTTAAAGTTTTACCCTTTTTACTTCCAAATCGGATCAAGTTTTTATTGGGCTTTTGGGCTCAGGAAAGCTAGCCTTTAACCCAATACAACAGGAAGGACATGGAACTGTTGGAGCGAGTTGAGAGGAAGCCACAAAGATGATCAGAGAACTTGAGAACCTCCTGTGTGGAGACAGGTTGAGAGACTTGGAGCTGTTCAGCCTGGAGAAGAGAAGGCTTTATGGAGGCCTTAGAGCAGCCTTCCAGTACCTGAAGTGGGCTACAGGAGGGCTAGGGAGGGACTATTCACAAGGGCTGGGAGTGATAGAATGAGGGACAGTGGACAGTGGCTGTGAACTGGAAGAGGGGAGATTGAGACTGGAGATTAGGAAGAAATTGTTTACAATGAGGGTGATGAGACACTGGAACAGGTAGCCCAGGAAGGTCATGGATGCCCCTCCCTGGGAGGTGTTCAAGGCCAGGTTTGATGTGGCTCTGGGCAACCTGCTGTAGTAGAAAGTGTCCCATGGCAGTGCGCTGGACCTAGATCATCTCCAAGGTCCCTTCTACCCCAAACCATGCTATCGTTATACAGACAGAAATAGAAGGAAAATGGTGATCTTAGCTGGGAAACAAGATAATCAGCTGCCTGAGTCAGAAAACAAGGCACCCAGAGCTTTTGCTCTGCTTCCCAGTCTGCACAGTCATTTTGCTCCTTTTCTTTAACCCTAACTCATCAGGGTGCTGCAAATGCACAGCTACCTCCTCAGTGGACTTCACGAATTCCAGCCCAGCTGCTCCTCGTCATATTGCAGAATAAGAACCAGTGATTTCTATTTTCCTCTTCCTCTCTTCATATCTTTACTGTGCATTAGGTATTTAATTATTTTTTGGTGTAATGTCTGAAAGAGCTGAAGATTTATATTTACATTTTATATTTTTATTTTATATTTACAGTGACATTTATATTTACTTTATCTTTATTTTAATATTTTAAAATATTTATCTCTGTTTTTATAATTATTTTCATTTTTACATTTCTTTTTATTTTTTTACTTACATTGCCAAGGGAAAACAGTTTTTTGTTGAAGAGGGCAATAGGGTTAATGAAACAGCTGAGTATGAAGTAGATTAGAGCTTGAGCAAACAGATTCAGTGCTGGAACTGAGCTTTACAGACAGCTTGCTGATGTGGTTTGGAACTTGGGAGCTGAGGTTTTCTCTTGTCTGTGTTCTTCTGGAAAGACTTTTGTGCAGCTTTGAAGCATTTTGAGATAGAATTGGAGGGAATGGAGCAAAACCAGAAGTAGGTAGATTCAGATTGGATGTTAGGAAGAAGTTCTTCGGCATGAGGGTGGTGACAGACTGGAACAGGTTGCTGAGGGAGGTGGTGGAAGCCTCATCCCTAGAGGTTTTTAAGGCCAGGCTGGATGTGACTGTGGGCAAGCTGATCTAGTCTAAGATGTCCCTGCCCATGGCAGTGGAGGTGGAACTGAATGATCCTTGAGGTCACTTCCAGTCCTGACAATTCTGTGATTCTATGAAATACAAAAGGTGAAATAGAGAACAGTAAAGGTTCATAGAATTATAGAAACATTTCAGTTGGAAAAGTCCTCTAAGATCAAGTCCATCCATTTTCTAACTCTGCCAAGGCTGCTGCTAAACCATGGCCCACAGCACCACATTTCTGCCTCTCTGAAACACCTCTAGGAGTGGGGATATGGCCACCTCCCTGGGCAGCCTGTGCCAGTGCTTGAGAATCATTTCAGTAAATAAGTTTCTCCTAGTGCCAAGGAGACACTGATGTCACATGTCACATCCTTCTGTCAAGGAGTTGTAGGAAGAAAGGTGTTCTGCCCACTACCTTCTCTTCTCCAGACTAAACAACCTGAGTTCTCTCAGCTGCTCCTCACCAGCGCTGTTCTCCAGACCTTCACCAGCTTCCTTGGCCTTCTCTGGCCATGCTCAAGCATCTCAAAGGCTCTTTTTTAGTGAGGCCTCCAAAACTGAACTCAGTACTCAAGGTGTGGCCTCACCAGTGCCAGCTAGAAGGACACAATCACTTTCTTGGTGCTGCTGCTCTCACTGTTCCCAACAGAGAAAAATGTTGTTGACCTTGGCCACCTGGGCACACTGCTGGCTCGTATTCAGCTGTCAGTCAACACCTCCAGGTCCTTCTCTACTGGGCAGCTTTTCAGACACTGTCTCAAACTGGAGCAGTTCACATCATGGTGCTGCTGTGACCCAAGAGCAGCACCTGGCAGTTGGCCTTGTCCAAATTTGTACAACTGACCTTGGCCTATTGATCCAGGCTCTCCAGGTGCCTCAGTAAAGCCTTCCTACCCTCAGGCAGAGCATCACTACCTCCCAGATTAGTGTCATCTGCAAACTTACTGAGGGTGTCTCTATCCTCTTATCCAGATCATTGATGAAGATATTAATGAGAATTGATTAAACCATTGACCTAAAATCACAGAATAACAGAATGGTAGAGGTTAGAAGGAACCTCCAAAGCTCATCCAGTCCAACCCCCCTGCAAGAGCAGGAGCACCTAGAACAGGTCACACAGGAACACATCTCAAACATATTCAAGCCTCCCCTGGATGTGTTCTTGTGAGACTTACTCCAGGTGGTGATCCTGCTCTATCAGGGGATTGGATCTTCAGAAGTTCCTTCCAACCACCACCATTCTGTGGTTCTGTGAAACACATAAAGATCTTGCAGTGTTCTCCACATTAAGAGTTATAAATTCAATAAATTCAGAGTTAAATATATGCATGAAAGAGGGAAAACAAACCAATCTATATGCAGCCCCAAGTCCTTTGGCCTTTCTTCAGAAGAGAGATGTTGTAGTCACCTAATCATCTTCCTCGTCCTTTGCTGTTCCTTCTCAAGCAGTTCTTTTGAACTGGGGAGCCCAGAGCTGGGGACAATGCTCCAGTTACAACCTCACTGGGGCAAAGCAGAGGGGGAGAAGAACCTCCCTCGACCTGCTGGCCACATTCCATGCACCCTAGGACCTTCTTGGTCATGAGGGTCATTCTTTTGTGCACCAGGGCTTTTTTCCACAGAGCTGCTTTTCAGGCCAGCTCCCAAACTGTTAAAAATCACAGAATCAGTCAGAGTTGGAAGGGACCAAAAGGATCATCTAGTTCCAACCCCTCTGCCATGGGCAGGGACACTTTACACTAGATCAGGCTGTCCAAGGCCTCATCCAGCTTGACCTTAAACACCTCCAGGGATGAAGCTTACACCACCTCTCTGGGCAGCCTGTTCCAAGGTCTCACCACCCTCATGGTGAAGAACTTCCTAACATCCAGTCTGCATCTACTAGTTTCTAGCTTTATTCCTTTCCCCTCAGTCCTATCACTACATGACACCCTAAAATGTCCCTCCCCATCTTTCTTGTAGGCCCCCTAAGATACTGGAAAGCCACAAGAAGATCACCTGAGAGCCTTCTTCAGACTGAACAGCCCCAACTCCCTCAGTCTATCCTCACAGCAGAGCAGCTCCAGCCCTTTGATCATCCTTGTGGCCCTTCTCTGGACACCTTCCAGCACCTCCAGATCTTTGAGTCCTGGGTTCAGTTTTGGAATCCTTTCTATGAGAAGGCAAGAAGGGCTTTGAGGTGCTGGAGCAGGTCCATAGAAAGGCAGCAAACTGGTGAAGGGTCTGGAGAAGCAGGCTGTTGAGAAGCAGCTGAGGGAAGTGGGGGTGTTTAGTCTGGGGAAGAGGAGGCTAAGGGGAGACCTTTGTGCTACAATTCCCTGAAAGAAGGCTGTAGTGAGGTGAGTATTGGTCTTTTCTCCCCAGTTAAGTGACAGGACAAGAGAAATCCTTCTAGTTCAAAAGGGAAGGTTTAGGCTGGACATTAGAAGAGAAGTCCCTCTTGCAATATGGGCTCTAGAGTTGGGTGCAGTACTCCAGGTGGGGCCTCACTATCGTGGAGTAGAGGGGGAGGATCACTTCCCTCTCCCTGCTGCCCACACTGCTCTTGGTGCAGCCCAGGATCCAATCTTATGGAGGCTTTTATGATGCCATTCCATAGCCTCTTTTTCATGGAGCCTATAGGAGGCTGCCTGTGTCTGTGCAGGGAGCTTGGCTGAAAAGTGTTTTATTCACAACATGCAACTTGCTTAATCTCCTCTGCAACTCAGTGGCTGGGAATCTTTTTTCTTTTTTTTTTTAAATTTTTTAGCTTTGAGGCCAAACACAATGATCTGAATAGTCTTATCGTAGAAATTTTCCTTTTCTGATGAAATCACAATGAAAGGACCTGCTAAGAGGCTGTAAATTACAGAGATAATGATTAAGCCACTGCAATACAAATCATCAAATGAAAGGTTGGCTGAAAATTTGACTTTTTTTAACTGCTTGCATTTGAATCCCTTTGAAGAACTTGCAGTTAGAGATAATAATAGAAGATAAAATCTGATTTCTTTGTGCTCATGGTTATGAGTAGCATTTCCTTTGTGCACATTGATTTCCCACTAGCAGGCTTCTCTGTGATGGCAGAGCAAGTTATTGGATTCAGAGTTTCCTTTGCATCTTTCATAAGAGACAGGACCCAAATTGCATTCCAGCTTCCTAGATCATTTCTTTATCCTTCTTGTAAGACACAGAGCAGATCTAAGAACTTGCAAGTTGCTTCTTATTAAGTGAAGATATGAAATGTGATTATTTCCTAAATAGCCTTCGATTTGTTTCCTAAAAATGTCATGACTGAAATTCTCTTCTTCAGCCTTCTCTTTTAAACACAATTTTATTTAACTAGGAACAGAAAGATTAGGGAAAATAAAAACAAAACGTTGGGGAAGCCAGTTAATTTTTGAGGAGAGTTTCAGCATTTATTAGCTTATAATTCCAAAATGCTGTGCTTGGAAGGGACCTCTGGAGGTCATCTAGTCCAATCCCACTGAGAAAGCAGGGTCACCAAGAGCAGGTTGCCAAGGGTTGCATAGTACAGGTGGGTTTGGAATCTCTCCAAAGAACAAGACTTCACAGCCTTTTTAGGCAGCCTGCTCCAGTGCTCTGCCGTGTCCTAATTTGGATTTTGTGTGCATAATTTTCTTCTCCAACTGAAAGAGTCCGTATATATATGTATATATATATGAACATAGATTGAACATAGATTCATAGAATGATTTAGGTTGGAATAGACCTTGGAGATCCAGCCCACTGCCATGTCCAGGGCAGGAACATTTTCCACTAGCCCAGCTTGCTCAAGGCCCCATTCAACCTGGCCTTGAAAACCTCCAGCAGGGAAAAGGCATCCACAACTTCTCTGGTCAAACTGATCCACCCTCACTGTAAATAATTTCTTGCTAATCTCCAGTCTCAGTCTCCCCTCTTCTAGTTCCAAGCCTTTCCCCCTCATCCTTTACTGTGCACTGGTGAGACCCCACTTGGAGTAGTGCGTTCAGTTCTGCAGTCCCTAATACAAGAGGAATATGGGTGTGCTGGAATGTGTCCAGAGAAGGGCTGTGAGGATGATCAGAGGGCTGCTCTGCTATGGGGACAGGCTGAGCGAGTAGGGGTTGTTCAGTCTGCAGAGGAGAAGGTTCCCAGGTGACCTTCTTGTGGCCTTCCAGTATCTTAGGGAGGCTACAAGAAAGTTGGGGAGGGACTTTTTAGCATGTCAGGTAGTGACAGGACTGGGGGGAATGGAACAAAGCTAGAAACTGGTAGATTCAGACTGGATGTTAAGAAGTTCTTCAGCATGAGGGTGGTGAGGCCCTGGAACAGGTTGCCCAGGAAGATGATCAAATCCTCTCCCCTGAAGATGTTTAAGGCCAGACTGGATGAGGCTCTGGACAGCCTGATCTACTGTGAGGCACCCCTGCCTGTGGCAAAAGAGTTGGAGCTGAATGACCCTTGTGGTCCCTTCCAACCTTGACTGATTCTATGATTCTATCCCGGCACTACCAGCCCTTGGCAAAAATCCCTCCCCATCCAAATATTTATAGCCAAACAGCCTGGATTTTGGAGTGTTAAGTAGTCAAATGGAAAGATTTCCTGACACCTGAAAGTTACTAAACCTCTCTTAATGAAGAGAAAGAGGAAATTAGGAGATGTGGCAGTCTTAGTTTCACCCATTAATGAGATTTAATTGGGATATGTAAGAGAAAAGCCTTTGGCCTGGAGGCTTATATTAGCTGTAGGAAAAGATCTTTTATTCCCACACTACAGTAAGCTGGGTGAGACTGCATCATCTGGAAGTAGCCAATTCAAATTATACTCAGAATAGACAACCCATATTTCTTATCACCACGAGAATTAATTGGCAATATTAAATCTCAGAAGACCAAAGACAACATCTTGGATGGCACCAAACAATTAGGGACACAGGCTGATGGGTGTTGAGAAGAGCTGGGGTTTGGCCAACAGACTGCAAAGGTATTAAGTGGTTTGGGGGTGGGTGGTGGAGTACGAAAAAGAGATTTATTTTAAAGGTAATAGAGACATTTATTTCAGAGTTACAATGAAAAAGGCCAACCATGTTCTCTTGGCTGCTTTCAGACACAGGAAGAAGCTGAGTGATCATATAGGTAGATCAAACCATTTAACCTCCTCACGACGGCCTGAAACTAAGCCAGGGAAGGTTTACATAGCATATTAGGAAGGATTTCTCTCCTGCAAGAGTGGTCAGGCATTGGAACAGACTGCCCAAAAAGGTGGTGGAGTCACCATCTCTGGAGGCATTAAAAAAATGAGTAGATGTGTCACTTTGGTGGGACATGGTTTAGTAACTGTGATGTTGTTAGGTTGATGGCTAGACCAAATGATCTTCATTTCTCTTCCAAATGAATCAATTCCATGATTCTGTTGAACTTTGGCTATTATATCCAGCCTCCAAACACCAGCCCTGTTCTCCTGACCCTTCACCAGCTTTGTTGCCTTTCTCTGGATACGCTCCAGCACTTGCACATCCTTTTTGTGTTGTGGGGCCCAAAATGTGACACAGTTTTTGGGGCGCAGCCTCTCCAATACCAGTAGCCCATGACAATTCTTACTGATTTGTTCTTCATTAGGTAACAGTTTCATAATTTCCTATTTCTCTGCATAGAGACAGGTGAGTTTCGAGACAAGGAAGAACTTCTTTGCTGTAAGGGTGACAGAGCAGTGGCACAGGCTCCCAGAGAGGTTGTGGAGTCTCCTTCTCTGGAACCTTTCCAGCCCTGTCTGGATGTGTTCCTGTGCCACCTGTGCTGGATTCTCTTGTCCTGCTCTGGCAGGCGGTTGGACTAGAGGCCCCTCCAACCCATAACATCCTGTGACCCTGTGATCCTCTGTTTCTTTCATCAGCCAGCTCTGAAGAATTGCAGAAACATGTAAAGCCCTGAACATGTAAAGGGTTATTTTTGTCTCACTTTGAAGCATTCTGTTAAATTCTGGCAGGGTACTTTTTTGTTTGTTTGTTTAGGGGGAGTAATTGTCTTCAATCCATATTTTATTTATAGATCTATTTGTCTATAAAAAAAAAAAAAATCAGCTTTCTTACATTCACAGGATTTACCTTTTTTTAAGGGAGACCAAAGGGAAATGCAATTCAAACACACCAAAGTGCAGCATCAACAGAAAGCAGGTTACAGTCACTGGCTTTGTGTTTCTGAGCTCTTTGGAGCAGGATGCTGCATGGTAGAAAGAATCTCTCAGTTCTCCAGTGTTTAAACTGCTCTCTGCTGAGCACTACAGGCAGGGTGACAGATTCCCCACACCAGCTTGCTCAGCAGGGATTAGACAGTTAGGGACTATCTTCAGCACAGGAAGTCTTTATACATCTAAGTCCTATTGAACTAACCAGCCTAGGATAAAAGTTCTGTTTATGAAATCCTCTGGGTCTTTTAAAAAGAAAGACCTTTCTCTGGATGCTTTATAAACCTGGAGTTGCACTCTGTGTCCCACCAGTGAAGTCAAAGAAATACATAGGAGTAATTTAAGGAGAGCAGGTAGAGTAGAGTATAGAGTCCTGCATCTGGGGAAGAACAACTCTGTGTATCAGTACAGGTTGAGGATTGCCCTGCTGGAAAGCACCTCTGTGGAGAAGGACCTGAGAGTCTTGGTGGACAGCAGGAGGACCACGAGTCAGCAATTTGTCCTTGTGGACAAGAAGGCTAATGGCATCCTATTGTGCATTAAGAAGAGTGTGGCCAGCCATACAAGAGAGGTTCTCTGCCTGTACTCTGCCACAGTGAGGCCTCATCTAGAGTGCTGCACCCAGTTCTGGACTTCCCAATTCAAGAAGGACAAGGAAGTACTGAAGACAGCACAGTGGAGAACTACTAAAATGCTGTGGGAAATTGTGGCGGGGCAGGGCACTGTCCCACCGGAGGTTTGAATGGGGTGTGAACCGTGGCAGG
>VWZI01016184.1:0-15881 GCA_013396835.1 Psilopogon haemacephalus | reverse complement strand
TGGAGACACGAATCTCACACGGACTTTGAGCTGAACCTTGAGGAGCATTCTAGCTTCTTGCTGCAGGAGCTGCCTCTAACGCTAAACTGCAGCCATTCATGGGAACACCGCAGAGCACCCCTGGCTTTCCCCTGCCTTGCTTCACAATCGTGGCTTCATAAAAGCTGTGCCTACAGCGATCTTGAACTCTGGCAGGCACTGGACTCTGGACACTGCCGTGAAAGAGACAGTCTCCCATCTGTAAGTAGGGCAAAGCTGTTTCATGCCCAAACCTTTCCAAATTTCCTGATTTTTCCTGAATTACCTGAAAAGGCATCCTTGTGAAGGCTTTTCCCGACCAAATTAGAACCCAAACTTAAACCAATTTACACACAGATTGTGGGTGGGGCTTTTGGAAATTATAAAAGCTACATAATTTATAATTTCTGCCTCTTCAATTGCCCACAATCAATACAAAAATGGAGCATCTTTCATAAGAGGAAAGGCTGAGACCTGGGGATGTTTAGATTGGAGAAGACTGAGAAGGGACATCATTAATACTTATCAATATCTTTGGGCAACCTGATCTTGTTGAGGATGTCCCTGCTGACTGCAGAGGGGATTGGACTAGATGAGTTTTGGAGGTCCCTTTGAACCCAGACCATTCCGTGATTGTAGAGGGCAAGCATGAGGAGAATGAAACCAGGATCTTCTCAGTTGTGTCCAGTGACTGGACAAGAGAGAAATAAAGGATGCAAAAATACAAATGAGAGAGAGAAAGAATTGTGGCCATTGTCTAGGCCTGTTTTGTCTCTGTGGAGGTACATCTACATTTAGGTTTCTCCTCTGTCACGGAATCACAGAAATATTCAGGTTGGAAAACATCCTCAGGATCAAGTCCAACCACTGACTCTACTCTACAAGGTGCACCCTAAACCATAGCCCCAAGCACCACATCTCAGTGACCTTAAACATATCCAGGGTTTAAGGTCCATCTCCCTGGATATCATATTCCAATGCCTGACCACTCTCTCCATGTGAACAAAGTCTTTCCAATGTCCAGCTGAAACCTGCCCTGCTGCAGTTTGAGGCCATTCCCTCTTGTTCTACCACTAATGCCCTGTGAAGAGACCAGCACCAAGCTCTGTCCTCAGTTCTTTTCTTTGACATTGTCTTGCTGTCACTGAAGCAACATCTCACAGTGTTTCAACAGTTTGTCCTTTTATTTTATGCCTTCTTTACATGGAAACAGAATCTAAAATGTCAGAAAAATACTAAGAGTTGCACTTCAGACCATATTAGTGCATCACTAAACATTCAGAAGCCTGATGCAGAAGAAGCCCTTTTCAAAGCAGACTTTTTAAAGGTGTATGACATGATAATGGGACCAACCTGCTTGCAGGTTCAGTACATGCTAAGGAAGAAAGAAAACCTTCTGTGGAGTGGGTTCTTATTTGACAAGTGGTTCAGCAGAGCAGAAAGTGAGGAATGTATTCTGCTACAAGTCAAGTCAGCAATATGTTCAGTGCTTACACACAGAGTAGGAATTTTCTTTCTTCTCTTTTTTTTTTTTTTTTTTTTTTTTGACAGCTTTACTTGCCACTTCAACATGAGGAAGGAATTCTTTGCTATGAGGGTCATAGAGCCCTGGAGCAGGCTGCCTGGAGAAGTTGTAGGGTCTCATCTATAGACTTTCAAGACCCACCTGCATGTGTTCCTGTGTGACCTGCCCTAGGTGATCCTGGTGTGGAAGGGAGATTGGATCTCCAAAGATCCCTTCCACCCACTGACCGTTCTGTGGTTCTATGAAATCATGTTCTGAAGATCTTGCTAAGAAATTCCAGGCATATTAACAAATAGAATAGTCCAGAAATAGATGATGAGCTAAGAACATTTGGAATTTCCCAACAACGTTAGCTAAGAACATTTGGAATTTCCCAACAAGACATCTTGACTGTGATGGAGAGACAGGACTCCCACTCGATGCAAGTATAAGACAAATTTATTGGTATAATAGCAGAGTATTTATACTTAGAATCATAGAATCGTAGAATCAGTCAGCATTGGAAGGGACCACAAGGACCATCTAGTTCCAACCCCCCTGCCATGCCCAGGGACACCCTATGCTAGATCAGGCTGGACAGAGCCTCATCCAGACTGGCCTTAAACACATCCAGGGATGGGGCCTCAACCACCTCTTTGGGCAACCCATCCCAGGCTCTCACCATTCTCATGCTGAACAACTTCCTCCTCACTTTCAGGCTGAATTTCCCCACTTCCAGCTTTGCTCCATTCCCCCTACTCCTGCCACTACCTGATAGCCTAAAAAGTCCCTCCCCAGCTTTCTTGTAGGCCCCTTCAGATACTGGAAGGCCACAATAAGGTCGCATCAGAGCCTCCTCTTCTCCAAACTGAACAGCCCCAACTCTTTCAGTCTGTCCTCACAGGAAAGTTGCTCCAGCACTCTGATCATCCTCGTGGCCCTACACTTACAGCTGCAAGCAGAACTGTCCATTGCTCACTCAACTGTTACATTGTTGTCTTGCTCAACTTCTTCAAGACAGTAGCAACGTGTAATTTTCTTGTTCCTAGAACTACATCTCTGTTTGCTGTTCCCAGAGCTTTCTTCCTACTAGAGTCAGAATGCTCACGTCTTGCACCAGCAGTACAGAACTTCTTGCTCGACTACCTAAGTGCTCCCCCCTCAACATATTTTATCTTTTTTTCCCCCTAAACACTGTAGCTCCTTAGAATTAAAATTCCTCATGAATCCTTTTGAATTCTCTAGGCTTCTTGGTTGCAAATGAGCCAATAGAAAAAAATGTCTTCAGATAGCTGTGTTTGGTCCAATATTCATCATAGATCTTTCTTAGGTGCTGCTAACTGACATACCTCATCCTCTGAAGAAATCATACTTTATAGTTTTCTAAAACAAAATTTACCATTTTGAGCCCTGTGTTCAGTTTTAAGCCCCTCACTACAAGAAGGACATTATGGACCAGGGGTGTGGAGGAGGCTCCACCCTTGGCAACAGTCAAGATCAGACTCAATGTGGCCCTGGACAGGCTACTTTTGTTGGAGGTGTCCGTGCTCACTTCATGGTGGAGCTGGACAAGATGACCTTTGAGGATCTCTTCCAACCTCATGCAGTGTGAATCAGAATCTGTGAGCTGCTGGAGAGTTTCTAGAGAAGGGCAACGAAGCTGGCAAAGGGTCTGTAGAACAGGGCTGGTGAGGAGCAGCTGAGGCAGCAGGGGATGTTTAGGGTGGAGAAGAAGAGGCTCGGGGGGGACCTCATTGCTCTCTACAGTGACCTAAGAGAAGGTTGCAGTGAGGTGGGGGTTGGGCTCCTCTCCCTAGTATTGGGTGATAGGATGAGAGTTAATGGCCGGAAATTGTGTCAGAGAAGGTTTAGGTTGGAGATTAGGAAAAATTTCTTTGCTACTCGAGTGGTTAGGAAATGTAACAGGCTGTCCAGGGAGGTGATGGAGTCATCATCCCTGGAGGTGTTCAAGAAACCCTTTGACGTGGTCACTGTGGGATGTGGTTTCCTAATCAGGGTGGTATTGGGTTGATGATTAGACTTGATGATTTTAGAGGTTTTTTGCAATCAGAATTGTTCTGTGATTCTAAATATAGGTACATTTATTTAGAAGTAAGTAGGTAGGACCATAATAATTAAATCTTTTAATTTTACTTTATTTTAACATAGTTTGTCAAAACCACAGTTTTAGTTTCAATTTGTGTATGTTGGCTTCAGTTTCTGTCAATTGTAAAGAAATGGTGGATTACAGGACACACAGAGACATTTGGGTTGGAAAAGCCCCTCAGGATCACCAAGCCAAATCACTGACCCTACTCTACAAAGTTCACCCTAAACCACAGCCCCAAGCATCACATGTCAATGACCTTAAACACATCCAGGGTTGGTGACTCCAGCACCTTCCTAGGCAGCACATTCCAATGCCTGACCACTCTCTCCCTGTGAACAAACTCTTTCTAATGTCCAACCTAAATTTGCCCTGCTGCAGCTTGAAGGCATTCCCTCTTGTTCTATCACAAATGCCCTGACAAGAGACCAGCACCAACCTCTGTCCTCAGTTCCTTTCTTTGTCATTGTCTTGCTTTTACTGAAGCAACATCTCACAGTGTCTCAACAGTTTGTCCTTTTAACATTTTATGCCTTCTTTACATGGAAACAGAATCTGAAATGTCAGAAGAATCCTAAGAGTTGCACTTCAGACTGTATTAGTGCATCACTAAACATGCAGAAGCTTGCTGCAGAAGAAGCTCTTTTCAAAGAAGACTTTTTTAAGGTGTATGACATGACAATGAGACCAACCTGCCCTGCTGCAGCTTGAGGCCATTGTTCTAATATCCTGTGAGCAGAGACCGGCACCAACCTCTCCACAAGGTCCTTTCAGGTAGCTGTAGACAGCCATGAGGTCTGCCCTCAGCCTCCTCTGTTTCGCACTAACAAGTCCCAGCTCCCTCAGTCACTCCTCATCAGATTTATTCTCCAGGCCCCTCATGCTTCCTTGCCCTCCTGTGTAGTCACTGTAGCATTATGAGTGGAAAATCAAAACATTAGAAAAGTTGAGACGATTCAAAATTTTGTATCAAGGTAGCATCATACTGGGGATTTGAATAGTTTTGGTGCTGGGTTTTAATAGAGCATTGTATTGATGTTGAGAATTTCCAATGAAAGCAATTCACTGATTCTATTTGAAAGGGTGACAAGGGGCAATAAATAACCTGTACCTGTCAGAAAGATCAGAGAAAGCATTTTTTTAACCATGTGCAAAGAAATCCACAAGGTTTTCTAATTAAACTTTGTAGGTCAAGACCAAATGGTTCTTTTTTTTTTTTTTTTCTCCATTGCCACATCTACTGCTCCAGTGTTTATTGCTCCCTTCTGTATCATCCGGGCCTCAAATGATGTAGTTTTTCTGACTGCTGTGGAATATAAAGATGCCAAAATAAATTTAAATCAATAGTGGACATATTCTAAATGGAATAGCACTACAAGTTGAGTTAAAATAAATTTCAGTCCATTTAATCAAATAATGATGACGTGTAGAATCACAGAAAACATCCAGTCAGAAGAGATCTCCAGGCTTATCCAGTCCAGCCTTCCACCCTGCACTGAAGGGCTGACACTAAACTATGTCCCTAAGCACCAGCTCCACAGACTGTCTAAACACCTCCAGGGATGGGGATTCCAGCACTGCCCCAGGCAGACCATTCCAGTCTCTGAGAACCCTCTCTGGGAAGAAAGATTTTCTAGTATCCAGCCTGAAACAACCCTGGGGAAGTTTGCAACTGGATGCAATACTCCAGATGGGGCCTCACCAGAGCAAAGCAGATCTGCTGGACACACTCTTCTTGATGCACCACAGCATCCCATTCCTGTTCAGCCTGATCTAGGTGAAGCTACTTTAGCAGACAGGTTGGACAGGGCATCAGGGACTCACTAGGGCAGAGTGGATATGAAGCAAGATTTAATCAAGCCAAGAAAATGAAGGACTTGTCATTCATATGTGCGTTTCACTGCCTCTGGTGTACAGAATCACAGAAAATTTCAGGTTGGAAAAGACCCTCAGGACCACCAAGTCTAACCTATAACTCTAGTCTACATGGTTCACCCTAAACCATAGCCCCAAGCATCACGTCCAAGCCACCTTTAAACAAGTCCAGGGTTGGTGACTCCACCATCTTCCTGGGCAGCACGGTCTGATGCCTGACTGCTCCTTCCATAAAAAAAAAAATAAAAATCCTACTGTACAGTCTAAACCTGCCCTGGTATAGCTTGAGGCCTTTCCCTCTTGATCTATCACTAATGACCTGTGAGAAGAGACCAGCACTAACCTCTCCAGAAGGTCCTTTCAGGTAGCTGTAGAGAGCCATGGGGTCTGGCCTCAACCTCCTCTGTTTCACAATAACCAGTCCCAGCTGCTTCAGTCACTTTTCATCAGATTTATTCCCCAGGCCTCTCACAGCTTCCTTGCCCTCCTCTGCAGTCTCTCCAGCACCTCCATGTCTCTCTCACAGTGAGGTGCCCAAAACTGGACACAGTACTTGAGGGGTGGCCTCACCAGCTCTGAGAAAAAGGGGACAGTCACCTCCGTGCAATGAAGCACCACAAAACTCAATTGGAGATAATTTTAAGGGTCTCATGAGAGATTCACTAAATAGATGAAAACCCTGGAGTGATTCTGTTCTATAGTTACCACAAATGTCAACTAAACCAAATCAGTGTTGATCTCCGAGAAGGTAAGGACAACCCAAATGTCACAGTGGTCTACAACTTAGATTTCCGGGGAAAGAAAAACATAGGAACAGCAGCTACAAGTAGCAACAGAGAAAAGGAGTATAGGCTCTCAGCTGTGATCAGCACCATTAACTCAGTGAAATCCCTTGGATTTAGACTGAGGCTGACAGACATTTCAATAACTAAACTCCTTCCAAATGGTTTGAGGTTCTGTGCAAAACATTGAATGCAGGCCTTACTGAGAAATTCAGCTACAAAGGTGATTTATAGAGTCATAGAATCAGCAAGGTTGGAAAAAGTCTCAAGATCATCAACTCCAACCATCAACCCAGCACCACTGTGCACTAAACCATGTCCCAGAGTGTCATATCTACATGCTTTTTAACATCTCCAGGGATGGTGACTCCACCACCTCCCTGGGCAGCCTGTTCCAGGGCTCGATCACTCTTCCAGGAAAAAAAAATTGTCTAACATCCAATCTAAACCTCTCCTGGCACAACTTAAGGCCATTTCCTCTTCTCCTATCTCAAATTATTTGGGAAAAGAGACTAATATCCACCTCACCACAACCTTCTTTCAGGGAGTTATAGAGAGCAATGACCTCTCCCCACATGTCACAGATTTCAGCTCAAGAGTCAAATCCAAACTCCCCTGCCCATAGCAGGATCACCCAGTGAAGTCCACATAGGAGTGCATCCAGGTGGCTTTGGAAAGGCTCCAGACAAGGAGACTCCACAACCTTTCTGGGTAGCCTGCTTCAGGGCTCTGGCACCCTCACTCTAAAGAAGTTTCTCCTCATGCTGAGCTGAAACCTTCTCTGTTCCAGTTTGCATCCATTGCTCCTTGGCTTATTGCTGTGCACCACCCAAAAGAACTTGGACCCCTCCACTTGAAACCCACCCTTCAGCTACTTATAGACATTGCTCAGATTCCCTCTCAGCCTCCTCTTCTCCAGACTAAACAGCCCCAGGGCTCTCAGTCTCTCTCCACAGGGGAGATGCTTAAGTTCCCCAGTCATCCTCGTGGGTCTCTGCTGGACTCTGTCCAGCAGGTTCCTGTCTCTCTTGAATTGGGGAACCCAAAACTGGACACAGTATTGCAGGTGTGGTTTCAACAGGGCAGAGAGGGAGGAAGAAGAACGTCCCTTGCCCTGTTGGCCACACTTTTCCTGATGGCACCCTAAGCTGCCATTGGCTCTCTTGCCCACAAGGGCACATTGCTGCCCCATGAAGAACTTGCTGCCCACCAGCACTCCAAGGTCTTTCTCTACAGAGCTGCTCTCCAGCATGGCAATCCCAACCTGTCCAGGTACCTGCTGTGACTGCTCCCCAGGTGCAGGACCCTGCACTTGTCCTTACAGAACTCCATGAGGTTTGTCCAGCTCTCAGCCTGTCTAGATCCCTTTGGCTGCTCATTCAATCTCCATCACTTTAAAGGAGTTTTTACATTCTGATTTTTTCCTCCCCCATGTATCCTTTATATGTATTTACTGTAGATAGCTTTACAATAATTCTAGATTTATAAGCATATGGTGCAATCCATAAAGCAGAAATGTAGTCATGTTTATAGGCAGCAATTTCAGCTTTATCTACATTTTGTAATAGTCCTCTCATTTGTAGCTAATGGGTCTTTTGCTTACCAATTTAATGGACCTGATGAACTCTACTGAAGGATTATTAGGACTTCAAATGGAGACCAAAAGCACTGCTATATCACTTCTTCCAACATAAAATCATGGAATCATAAAGCTGTTGAGGTTGGAAGAGACCTTTGAGATCATCAAGTCCAGCTACTTGCCTAGATCTCACAATCCCACCGCTACTGCTAAGCTACTACCACTTAACTACATCCCTCAGCACCATATCCACACATCTTTAAAATCCCTCAAGGGGGTGTTGAATCCACCACCTCCCAGAGCAGCCTGTTCTAGTGTCAGAGAACCCTTTGTGTGAAGAATTTTTTCCTAATATCCAACCTCAACCTCCTTTGGTGCAACTTAGGCCCATATCACTTGCTGCACATGAGAAAAAACTAACCCCCACCTCACTCCACCCTCCTCTGAAGTAGTTGTAGAGGCCAACGAGGTCTCTCCTCAGCCTCTTCTGATGATGATTAAACAATCCCAGTTGCCTCAGGTGTTCCTTGTGTGATTTGTATTCAAAGCTCCTCACCATCTTTGTTGCTCTACGTATTTGGGCTTTCAGGAATATTTTGAGAGGAGGCTCATTCTTCAGATTCTGCAGCAAAATGAAAGTGTTTTTATAGTGGTGTGTGATAAACACTTCACTGCCTGGGGAAAAAACAGCAACCCATGGTTAGAAAAACAGAATCCTTTGGAAAAGAGCGAGTTTGACTTTGGTTCATACAAACATAGAATGCTCTGGGTTGGAAGGGGCCTCCAAAGCTCATCCAGTCCCACTCCCTCTGCAGTCAGCATGGACATACTCAGCTAGATCAGGTTGCCCAGAGCACTGTCCAGCCTTACCTTGAATATCTCCAGGGATGAGGACACAACCACCTTTGTGAGCAACCTGTTCCAGTGCTCATGAACACTTGTGGGACAGAAAACCACCAGAGAAAGATGAAAGAAAATAATCACAAAAGCAGAAGTATTGCTTAATTCTGGGGGGAGAATTTCTGTCAACTTCTCTGTGTTTTCTTAGTTTTGGTGTTTGTGGGTTTTTTTGTTGTTTTTTTTTTTTTCTTCTAAGGGACAATACTGCACACATTCGAGGTGAGAGTTTTGAAGTAATTCTTTTGGAAACCTCAGAGAACAGTACTTGCAGCAATCAAATGCAAACAGCCACTTTCTAGTATCTTTGCCTTTTGCTGCCAAGAGAGCTGTGGTGCCACTTCATAATTATCTGAATAACTCTTACTGAACACAAGCTGAGAGAATTGGGGTTGTTGAGTCTGGAGAGGAGAAGGCTCCAAGGAAACCTTCTTGTGGCCTTCCAGTATCTGAAGTGGGCTACAAGAAAGCTGAGGAAGGATTTTTTAGGGTGTCAGGTAGTGATAGGACTGGAGGAAATGGATCCAAGCTAGAGGAGGGCAGATTGAGATTAGACATTAGGAAGAAGTTCTTCACCATAAAGGCAAACTCTCACAGTCCATCTTCATAAAAGGAGTGTTCCAAATCTGTCTAAAGCAGCCCAAATTGTTATACTGCAAATTGAGGATGTTCTTCTTTCATTTGATGTTCATGATGTAACGTGGTCTTCCAGTATCTGAAGTGGGCTACAAGAAAGATGGGAAAGGACTTTTTAGGATGTCAGGTAGTGATAGGACAAGGAGGAATGGAGCAAAACTAGAAGTGAGTAGATTGAGATGGTAAGAAGAAGTTCTTCACCATAAGGGTTGATGAGAGACTGGCATGGGTTCCCCAAGGAGGTGATGGAAGCCTAATCCCTGGATGTTTTAAAGGCCAGGCTGTATATGGCTCTGGGCAAGCTGATCTAGTTTCCAGTTTTCATAATTACTACAATCACAGAATTGTCAGGGCTGGAAAGGACCTCAAGGATCATCCAGTCCAACCCCCCTGCCATGGGCAGGGACACCTCCCATTGGAACATGTTGCTCAAGGCCTCATACAACCTGGCATTCAACACCTCCAGGGAGGGAGCAGCCACAACCTCTCTGGGCAACCTGTGTCCGTGTCTCCACCACCTTCACTGGAAAGAACTTCTTCCAAACTTTCAGCTAAAATCTCCCCTTTGACAGTTCCTCCTCAGCCTCTCATTACACCACCTTGTAAATACTCCTTCCTCAGCCCTCCTGTAGCCCCCTTCAGATACTGGAAGGCCACTCCAAGGTCTCCCAGAGGCCTTCTCCAGGATGCAGAGCCCCGTCTCTCATAGCCTGTCCTTATAGCAGAGCTGCTGCAGCCTTCTGAGCATCTTCGTGGTGTCCTCTGGAGTGGCTCCAACAGTTCCATGTCCTTCTTGTGTTGGGGGTTTGAGAACTGCACACAGTACTCCCGTTGTGGTCTCAGGAGAGCAGAGTAAAGGGGCAGAATTCCCTTCCTTACCCTGCTGGCCACGCTGCTCTTGCTGCAGCCCAGCACACAGTCATCCAGGGCAGGGAGAAGAGGATAGAGGAGACAGAATAGTTTGTGCAGCAGACTTTGTGCTAATCCAACAAAGAAATTAAATGCCATAGACTTATCTGTTAATTTTATTTTCTAATCAGTCCTCTATTTTATTTACTTTTTACTTCTTTTTCTGTTAGCTTCTCTGGAATTTTACTGTTCTATGTTTATAATTTAGAATTATTAGTGTTAATGCTAAACTACCACAGCCCCTCACTACAAAGAGAACATCGAAATTCTGGAGCATGTTCCAAGAAGGGCAGCAAAACTGGTGAAGGATCTGGAGAACAGGGCTGGTGAAAAGCAGCTGTGGAAACTGGGGTGCTGAAGGCATTGTCCAGCCTGGCCTTAAGACACTTGCAGGGAGGAGACATCCACACCTTACCTGGCCAATGTCTTCTGGTGTCTCACTACCCTCACTGCAAAGAATTTCTTCCTGGTCTCCAGTCTAAATCTTGCCTCTTCCAGCTCAAAGCCAATTGCCCTTCATCCTCTCACAGCAAGCCCTTGTCAAAGGCCCCTCCCCTGCTTTATTATAGGACCCCTCCAGGCACTGGAAGGCTGCTCTAAGGTCTCCTCGTAGCCTTCTCTTCTCCAGGGTGAGTAGCCCAAACTGTCACAGCCTATCCCTAGAGGGGAATTTCTTCAGCCCTGTGATCATCTTGGTTTTCTCCAGCTCTCTGATCTGTTGCTTTCTCTGGACCTTCTCTGGCAGTTCCATGTCCTTGTGCTGGAGACACCAAAACCAGGTGCAGGACTCCAGTGGGGTCTTGAGAGAGCAAATTAGGTGACACAATCACCTCCCTCATCCTGCTGGTCCCACTGCTTTTGATGCAGCCCACGGTATGGTTAACCTTCTGGGCCAGCAGCTCTCTGCTTAATATGATAAATCACAGTATCGCAGAATGTCAGGAGCTGGAAGGGACCTTGAAAGCTCATCCTAAGAAGGAGACTCCACAACTCCCTTGGTCAGCATGTTCCAGGGTTCTGTCATACTCACAGGGAAAAAAAATCCTCCTCCTGTTTCCATGGAACTTCCTATGCCTCAGTTTCCACCATGTTCCTTGTGCTGTCATTGGGCACCACCCAGCAGAGCCTGGCTCCAGCCTCTGGCACTCATCCTGCACATCTTTATTAACATTAGGTAACAGTATGTTGGGAAATTTATTTTTTTTTTAAATAAAGGAAGTTATAACTCCAGTAGATGGTGGAAATTAGGAGGCCCCTCTCAATAGTCCAGTATAATCCAGCTCCACTACTCTCACTGTAGCTGCTCTAAGTGGAAAATGAGTAGAAGCAGCCCAGGAGATCTTGTAAGGAGTCAGCCAGGAAGTCAATTTTACACCCAGATGCTACACTGGGAACACAAATTCGAGAGCTTTCCACCTGGGATTTTGCATCTGCCAAATATTTTCATGTAAGTGGTCACAGCAGTTAGGTTCTGAGCTCCAGATGAGAGGTAAAACCACCAAAGGGAGCTGTTTACCACCCTGCAATCAACAGGAAATGCTGTGCCAACTGGAAGTGCAATCATATCTACAGCAATGTGTTAATGAGCTCTGAAAACAGCTCTGTAAAGAGCTCTTCTCTTAGCAGAATAAACAAAAGGCTCTGGAACAGAGAAAAATCAGCTGTGCTGTGCACAGATATAGCAACAGTTGTGATTAATTGATTAATAATCTTTGTTAGCCATGAGGTGTCTGTGAAAACTAATCAAGCCAAAGGTAAAACTGTGCTGAATTGATTGACTTAATATCTGCGATTCTGCCTTCACAGGTATCTCAACTATTGGTAGATCAAATCTTGCCTGAGAGACATTAAATGTAAGTTGGTTTACTGTAATTAAATATTGGAGAACAGGACTGGTGAGGAGCAGCTGAGGGAGATGGGGGTGTTGAGTCTGGAGAAGAGGAGGCTGAGGGGAGATATCATTGCTCTTGACAATGTACTCAGCACTGGTTAGGACATACCTTGAGTACTGTGCCCAGTTCTGGGCCCATCAACTTTAGAAAGATGTTGAGGTGCTGGAATACGTCCAGAGAAGGGCAGCAAGGCTGGTGAGGGGGCTGGAGCACAGCCCTGTAAGGAGAGGCTGAGGGAGCTGGCGATGTGCAGCTTGGAGAAGAGGAGGCTCAGGGCAGACCTCATTGCTCTCTACAACTACCTGAAGGGAGGCTGTAGCCAGGTGGGGTTGGTCTCTTCTGCCAGACACCCAGGGACAGAAGAGGAGGACCCAGCCTCAAGCTGCATCAGGGCAGGTTCAGGCTGGATGTTAGGAAGAAGTTCTTGACAGTAAGAGTGATTGGCATTGGAATGTGCTGCCTGGGGAGGTGGTGGAGTCCCCATTTCTGGATGTGTTTAAAAGGAGGCTGGAAGGGTACTTGGTGCCATCATCAAGGGTACTTGGTGCCCATCATTAGAAGGATTAATTGATAGATTGGACTCATGATGGAGCATGTCCAGAGAAGGGCCACAAGGATGATCAGAGGGCTGGAGCACCTCTGCTATGAGAGCAGACTGAAAGAGTTGGGGCTGTTCAGTCTGGAGAAGAGGAGGCTCCCAGGTGACCTTATTGTGGCCTTCCAGTATCTGAAGGGGGCCTATGAGAGAGCTGGGTTGGCAATTTTTAGGCTTTGCAGGTAGTGATAGGACGAGGGGGAATGGAGCAAATCTAGAGGTGGGGACATTCAGATTGGACGTGAGGAGGAAGTTCTTCACCATGAGAGTGGTTGCCCAAAGAGTTGGTTGAGCCCCCATCCCTGAAGGTGTTTAAGGCCAGGCTGGATGAGGCTGTGGCCAGCTTGATCTAGGGTAGGGTGTCCCTGCCCATGGCAGGGGGATTGGAACTAGATGATCCTTGTGGTCCCTTTCAACCCTGGCTGATCCTATGATTCTAAAATCCTCTCACTTGTGCCCTGCGATAGGGCAAGGGCCAAGGACAGTTGCACCTCAAGAGGAGGAAGAATTTCTTTGCTGTAAGGGTTGGTACCATTTTCCAGCTCTACAAGGGGCCAAAAAAATAACCTGAGCAGCTTTTTGTTTTTCCCTTCAAGATGTCTTAATTTTTTGTTATCTTGCTTTAAGAAACAAAGATTGTCTGCAGATATGGAGGCTCTCCTGAGCTGACCTTAATAAATGACGAAGCAGAGTGAGCTACAGCTAATGCATGTTAATGAGGGAGCCATATGAATTCCATTTGTTACTCTTGATAACAGATAGCCTTGGGAAGACAGCAAATTGGGGAAGCTACAGAGTGACAAATCATCCCACTCCTTCTGGCTGTTTGCTCCAGCAGTTCATTAATTTCTATAGCAAATGTGGAAAATATCAATATATCATCAATACTGATGGAGTACCACTATGAGTGGAAAAGATTTATCTGGGACAGCTGGTGACAATGTGCTCTCTGTCACTGTCCTCCTTGTCAGTCCTTAGAGCTCAACATGAGTTTTCCTTGAATGACAGTGTGACAGTGTACTGCACACAATGTTAGGAGTGGGAAGGGACCTCCAAAGCTCATCCAGTCCAACCTCCCTGCCAGAGCAGAAACACCTAGAGCAGATCACACATGAATGCATCCAGGTGGATTTTCAATACCTCCAGAGAAGGAAACTCCACAAACCTCCACAAAACCACCACCCTCTGCCCAGGCAGCCTCTTCCAGGGTTCTGTCACCCTCACAGGGAAAAAATTCCTCCTCATGTTTCCATGGAACTTCCTATGCCTCAGCTTCCACCACTGCCCCTTGTGCTGTCATTGGGCATCACCCAGCAGAGCCTGGCTGCAGCCTCTGAGCACTCACCCTGCACATCTTTATCACCATGACTGAGGTCACTCCTCAGGCTCCTCCTCTCCCAGCAGCACAGCCCCAGTTCTCTCATGCTCTCCTCATCAGGAAGATCTTCCACTTCCTTCAGCATCTTTGTAGCTCTCTGCTGGACTGTCTCAAGCAGTTTTAAGTCCTTCTTGAACTGAGGGGTCCAGAAGTGGACACAATATTCCAGATGTGGTCTTAGCAGGGCAGAGTGGAGGGGCAGGAAAGCCTTACTCACTACAGCCCCAGGATGCCCTTGGCCTTTTTGGCCACTAGAGCACATTGCTGGCTCATGGGCATCCTGCCATCCACTAGGACCCCCAAGTCATTTTCTCCTTCATTGCTCTCCAGCAGGTCAGTCCCCAACCTGTACTGCTTCCTGGGGTTGTTCTTTCACAGGTGCCATACTCTCCCCTTGCCCTTGTTTGGTTTTATCTGATTCAGAGTTTTGGTTTTTTGTCTTTTTTTTGTTTGTTTTATGTTTGGCTTTTTTAGTTGCTGTTTTTTTAGGGTTTTTTTGGGGGGTTGTGAAGTGGGGGATGAGGTTGGGTTTTTTTTGTGTGGTTTCTTTTTCTAGTAATTTTTGTCCTCTAACAACATGGTTTGCCTTTACTGCTCTTCCCCAAGCACAGTGTGCGTTTCCAAACCTCTTTAGACGTTAAGAATGCTACACATTCAAGTAGCACAGCTGTTATAATTGCACAGTTGGTTTCTGAATAGCTTCTCAGTGTTACCAGCTCCCCGTGCATAATAGATACAGGGCACTAATAACTGACGCTCAGGCAGAGGAGGATGGAGGGGAAAATCTATGTACTCAGTTGCCCAAGGTGCATCAGCCTCCCCCAAGAATGAAGATTAAGACTAGTGAAACAAAGAAAAAAAGGAGGGTCATAGTTGTAGGGGCTTCACTTCTGAGAGGAACAGAAGGACCAATATGTCAGGCTGATCCCTCTCATAGGGAGGTGCTGCCTACCTGGGGCCCAGGTTAGGGATGTTTTAAAAATTCCTAACCTAGTCCACTCTACAGACTACTATCCTTTATTGATCTTTCAAGTAGGAGGAGAGGAAATAATGACCAATGGTTGCAGAAAAATTAAAAAGTACTTCAGAGCCTTGGGACAGGTGATATGGAACTCAGGGGGACAAATCATCTTCTCATCTGTTATTCCAGCTGATGGCAGAGACACCGGAATAAGTAGCAGAGTGCAGTCTTCTAATACGTGGCTGCATGGATGGTGTCACCGCCATAAATTTGGATTCTTTGATAATAATATGGCCTTTACAACACCAGGGTTGCTGACACCTAACAGGAGACACCTGTCTCGAAGAGGGAAGAGGGTCTTTGCAGATGAGATAGCAGGGCTAGTTGACAGGGCTTTAAACGGGTTATGAAGGGGACAATGTAATCAGACCTCCATGTGGTAAGGTGTGGGAGGACAGATCAGTGTGGGAGCAACAGGGTCTTAGTGATGGTTCTCANAATTCAGGTTTTATCTGCCAAGAGGGAAACATCAAGTGGTAATTCACGTGGTAGTAATGGCATGAGGGGTAGAGATAAGATAGTAGATAAAGATGTGTCTGAGCATAGACAAGTCCAAATACTGACTGAGGAAAGCATGCTCAAAGAACAGGATAAAAGAAAATCAGTGAATAAGTCAGCATCAATAGAGAGACAGGCAGGGAAAAAGAGGAGGGGGCATAGCCCTCTACATCAGTGATAAACTGGAATC
>VWZI01016183.1:23121-40671 GCA_013396835.1 Psilopogon haemacephalus | reverse complement strand
AAACACAGTGTGTCACTTCACCAAGTTTTACTGAGAAGAAAAAAAGANACCCTCTCTTGGGGATTTTGGTCTCCGGGAGGGGTGTGGTGTCTGTATTGCCTTTTCACTGTATATATCTGTAAATATCTGTTATATCTTGTAAATATTTGCTTGTATATTGTGCATTGCTGTAAATATAAAGCTTCATTTATTAACTTCCAGTGTTTTCTGAGTTTTACCTGGGGTTTATTAAGGTTGGGGGGACAGGTAACTGCTAACCCACTACACTTGGCCAGAAGGGCACAATACTGTCCCATAGATAACTTACTATCCACTAGGACTCCAAGATCTTTTTACTTTAGAGCTGCTTTCCAGCAGGACAGCTCCTATTCTGTGCTGGTGCCTGGTGTTTGCATACATTTTTAACAAGCAATATGTTAAATCAGTGGTGTATTCTTTTGACCTTTGGTGCCAATAAAAGGACCAGATTTAGAATGCCTACTTTAACCTTGAAACATCAAAAAAGCAGGGTCTAAATTTGCAAATTTATTTCAGCGTTTAATGTAGTTTCCTAAATACCATGAGTACAAGCCTAGGTTTTCTCCCTCCATTTAGGACACATGGTAATCAGCTTACAAAAGGTGGGGGGTTTTCCATGCTACTGTAAGACACTTATTTTTCTTTCAGAATACTCAATAAAGCAATTTCTACAAAAGTGAGGAAAATCCACTTAATGACTGAGATCAGCAGCCTCAAATTACACAGAAATTACACATTTTAAGAAGTATTTCTCCATCCCTCTTGCTTCTAAATATTGCATCTAATCACACTCCAAAGTTTCCTATTTTCTAGGCATCAGTGAACAGATCCCTATGGATACAGAGAAAATTAGAATATCAAACAGGATTAAATAAAAAACATGTAATTTTCTTAAATTATTAAAAGCTACAACTTCAAGCACCCCTGCAGAGTATTACATTGCAGATACATATCCTTTCAGATGTCTGTCAGTTCCACCTTCATAACAGGTTTTCATACAGAAATAAAAGCAATAATTTATCTTTCTGACAGCAGAAGGAGGAAAAAGCACAGAAGAAACATGAGTTGTGAGTAAGGCCTAGCAAGAGAAAGGGAGGAAAAGGGGAAGAAACAACACAGGACATCCTCTTCTAGGAAGACAGAGAGAAGTGAAAGGTATTCCTGGGTTACGTGACAAGTTCAGTCACACAACTACAACAGCTGCAAGTAAATAGTGTTCCAAGCATTGGCTTAAACACAGGAGTTGTGGATTCATTCGTTGGCAATCAGAGGCTGTCCTACAGAAAGTAGCATGTGATAAGACATCAAATGCTTTCAGCCTCCTGCACACCTACCCCATTTCACTCTCCAATTTACTGGTGGAATTTCTTACTTGCCCCTTACTCTGGTTCAGGTAGTATTATGCGATTTATCAAATTCATACTATTTGAATTGTTTCAGTTAATCTGGCTCATTTTGACAGAGCTGAGACACAAAGTACAAGGCAGCTGTAATACATTCAGTATAGACACTGCACTAGCCTGTAGCTTCAGCAAGACATAAAGATGTCCTAACTGCTCCCAGCAAAGTGGATGGTAAAACTTCCACTAGCACAGGGTGGGAAAATACTTCAAAATATCATCATCACAGCTTACATCTTTGTTACTGTGCCAAAACAGATTTGATATGCCCCTGGTTACCTCGCTATGTTTGGACACAAAAGAAGCAGGAAATACAGAAATAAAGGATGTTTTATGCAAAGGTTAAATAAAGAGATGGGAAATAGGACCTATGTGGGCTGCAGAGCAGATTTTTTAATGTACAATGGAGTGTATGCTTATTTATAATGCATATATATTTACACATATACACGTACAGGGTTGAGTAGATGTAATGTCTATTATAATCTATGCAAACCACTGAATTATGGGTATGATTTAAATGCAAGGTTCACAAAGCCTGTGTTAACTTCTCCCCAATTAGCCTGCTTATGCCTATTTTGAACAGAAGTAGTCACACTGGAAAAAAAAAACAACAAAAAAACCCACCACATTTGCAGCAGCAAATGAAGACTGAATTAGCAGCTGATAGGTTGTGATAACTGAAGTTGTAGTGTGACTGTATCCCACCTAAGCATTAACACTGCAAGTGCTGAAGTGCAGTCACTTAGTCATGGACTAGGTTAAAGTGCTTTAGCACCCTAAATTTTTTCTGTATGTATAATGATCAGATTAATAGCAGCAAGTGTTCTAAAAATTAAGATCCACAGAGCAGTCAGTGAAGCCGTTCTGGAAAATAAGTTAATTAGTTACAAAGGCTTTTTTAAAATTTAATATTTGTGTTGCATCTCTCTGTTTATGACAATGGGAAGTTGAGGGAACTGCATACCTATTGCCATTAATTAAAGTAATAGTAGCAAATACATTTAATTAAAAGTTAAGTCAAAACCTGGATTGTAAGTCTGTACATTAGCTGCTGTCTTTATACATGTACATTGCACAAACTCCATGAAGCTTCAATTTGGAGCACAGTCTTGTCATTACAGACAGTTTACAGCAAAATAAAAGGCATAAAAGCTTGCTTCTGCCCCGGAAAGCACCTATTTGCAGTGGAATAATGACTTGCTGGAGGAAGGGCATACACCAAAATTTGTGAAGCAAACCAATTTGGTGTGACACCACACAGGCACAAGGGTCTGCTAATACTAAGCTTCAGGTTAGGCATCTAAAGCCCTAATTTTGCACACCGATTTGAAAATTTACACTTGAACACCACTAAATTTAGCTAGGCTCAGTATCAGTATTATGTTGAAGTTTCAGTAAATTTGTGTAGCAATACCTTCGAGATCTGTAATTTTTCATAACCGACTGTTACTGAAATTAAAAGAAAAAACAAATCTAATGAGGATTCTGAAATACCACTACATAGTCTAATGGAAATTCCATTTAAATAAGACTTTCATTAAAAAACCCATACACTTCATGGAACCAAGTAAGCCAAAAATCACTACATAACGGGCACTACAGCTTATCTGTCATTTCTGATCTTGGTGGAACAAGGCCCATCACTTAATACTACACAAGAATCTTGAAATAGAGAATTTTAAATTGTTGGCTCCAGGAATTACAATCAGTGCAAAACACCAACAGATTGAGCCATCCACATGTAAAAGTCAAATGAGTCTAATCAGAGTGTAGTCTCCTTGGCTACAACTCTGAAGCCTGATTTATTCAGTCCCTGCCCTGTCCGATGCACAGTCCCCAGCTTGACTATTGGCCCTGCAGCTCAATCTAGGACAATCCATATTTTCCATCTCTTGTCTGTGTCAGTTCGGTAGTTTAATTTCAGCCCTTGGTGCAAACTAAGTTGACTATTAGACTAAGTCTTTACAAGATAAGTTCATGTTCTACAGGATTATAGAAGAGTTGCTGCTCAAATAATTTCTTAGAGAGATTTCCAAGTGTACCCGAGAGGTTCCCAGATGTACAAAATTTTCATTAGAAAAGCCTAGTTAATATAGAAGAAATAGAGACACAAACCCCAAATTTTTCTATCCCACAGTCACCTTGCAATAGAAATACATAAATTCTATGAATTTTCACAAAATTACATAGGAAGCCAGTGGAACAGACCCTGACAGTAGTCAGAAAGCTCTTGTTGGCAACAACTAAGACAATGCACATCTCAACCTCTTAACACAAGGTTAAAAAAATGGAGGCTGTGTGTTATAGAGCTGCACATCAATGGGGACTCTGCAGATTGCAAGACTGAGGATGATACAGGCTGTGATTTTCCTGTAGGCTCACTGAGAGTGGAGAAGAACACCTAATTACAGCTTAGCATCCAAATAAGCACTTAATCTCATGAGATTTGTTTAGACACTATTTGCACAAGGAACTTGGTTTGCTTCTTAGCTCTTAGAGAGATTATACATTCTTCCCAGTAAAACAGTATTCAAAGTTAGACAAGTGTAGGAAAAAAAATTCTCTTTCACTTACTTGAAAAAAAGAAAAAGTGATATAGTGAAAGTAGGCTGTACAAGTAAAGGGAAAGTTAAGAGTAAGAATCCATTCCTCATAGGAGTGATTAATTTTTTCAAGCAGTTCTCATTAATTTCAGAGACAATTACTAAGTAAATGCAGCAGAACCTGGCACCTGTACATGAATCTGCAACATAAGAAATCAATTTCACTTTAAAAGTACCAATATTGTGAAAACACAAGGTAAGTTTCAGACTCGTCTTTCACTTACTGATCATGGGGGCTTCAGCAAGAACTTGTCAGCCTATCAGAAAGTTATTTCAGTAGTTAATTCTTTTTTACCTGTTTTTATCTATGATCTCCATTGTCTCTTTTTCTTTTATATCCTCCCAATAGGAACATGAAGCAGATACTGAATTTATAAATTAGGAAATTAATTTTTTAATCTTCATTGCTTGGTGGATCATCATCTCTCCAGTGGACACTAGAAAGCCAAATCATGTGAAACTCAACTCAGCATTCACTGCATCCCTGAACCAAAGATGTCTGTGTGCTTCATCATCTGGTACTTCTCCAGTATTCTTTTAAAGCCACTTGCTTAATCATCCACAGAAGTTTATTCTCATGTAATCGGGAACTGACTTGATAAGACAGGTCTCAGAAAGCAAGGAGGTCTTGAACAGTTTATTTAACTGAATTCAGGATATATCCTTGTGCAATTGATTTCTGTTTATATTGTGGAGACAGAGTGAAGTTATGGTAGCTGCTGTTTCTGCTTTGTCTTCCTTTTTTTCTGGAAACAGGCACCATCAGAAGAATATTTGTGAGGGCTATATTCTGACTTGTCTTCTTGCAGGTGTGAGGGAGAAGACAATTCTTAACATCAGATCAGGAGTTCTGGAAGAAGAAACATAAGAGAAAAAGATTGTGTCATTAACACAAAACAGAACTGAACTGAAGGGTATGAAAAAGTAATTTCCTTTGAGGACATAGTTGAGGTGACTAGTATTAAGTGAGTCATGTATCTAATTATAAACTGCCTTGTGCATTACAGTACTTGCTCACACATGGAGAACTGAAAAAGAGCAGTGAGGGGTTTCCTGCTTCCCTCCTAGTACCTAAAATCAGTACAGCAAAAAACACATGTAGCTGTACTAAGCTGAATAAAGGGGCAAGTTTTCAATTAATTCCTTCACATCAGTATCTGTTAAAACAAACAAACAAAAAAAAAAGGCGCTAGAATATACATTACAGTCAAAAATGTAAATAACAGGCTGGGCAGAACATTTATGGAGAAGGATTTTGTCCTATTCAAATGGCTTGCAGACAGAGGAAGAGATTAGCTTGCAATGACTTTCCATAGGGAGGATTCAAAATCATCCTAGCTAATCCTCACTCTCAGCTATATAGGTCAAAATCCAACCTATGCTGCACATCGTTTTAGGAACTATTTCCTTCAAGCTGACACACATAATTTTTGTAGCACCAAAATAGTGCCTAAGTGAGGCAAGGCATGTGCTGTCAAGCAGCAGAAAATGTTTCATGCAACATACATACTATTACTCTAGAAAGTTACATTTGAGGTAGCTGGAAGAAAAGCAGTGGTATTCCATTATTGTTCTGCATCTGTACAAATATAAATCCTTCTCCGGGCCTCTAACAGTGTTGGCAAGTCTTTTCAAAATGTGCAGTTGCGTTTGTCCCTCTTCAAATAATAATGCAGTGACATTCTTTCCTGACCCAGAAAGGGAAACAACTATGGCTAAATTACAAAAGGTCAAATAGTTTACTATGTAAGTGTGCTACTGAAACACAAATGGTATAGAAAANTTTTTTTTTTTTTTTTTTTTTTAATACTTAAGAATTTACCTACTCAGTATATTAAATATTGAATATATAAACTGAAGAGGAATTCTGAATGCATATCTATTATGAAAAGCATCATGGAGAGTTTAACTTACATAATGTGCTATTAAATGGCTTCAATATATCACAGAATCATTCACAAAACCGTTCAGGCTGGAAAAGACCCTTGGGATCATCAAATCCAACCATTAACCTTACTCGACAAAGTTCACCCCTAACCATATCCCCAAGCATCACATCTAAATGACCTCTAAACATAACTAGGGATGATGACTCAACCACGATGAGATGTGTATCTACATGTGACCCAAAGAAAAGGCTTTAAATCGTACTTTAGTAATACAGACTTAAGCAAACAGCCACACAAACCTATCCTCATTTGTCCAGGTATGAATGATTCCATGAAGAATGAAACTGTTGCAGCTCTACCACATAATGGACTGCAACTGCCAAGGAAAGGTATTTTGGCTACAGCACAAAGCCAGGCTTAAGGAAGTCTTGGCATTTCAAGATGCACCCATAGCTGGAAGACCAGGTCAGCAAATAGTTACCCTTAAAAGTTTCCCCTAATGTTTCCATCTTTAGTAAAATCACACATGAAAAATGTTTAAGTTATTTGGGCAGCTTCAGTTGTCTTGGGGAAGGAAAAATTAAAGATAGACTAATAATAGAAAGCTAATTATGACTTTAAGAGACAGTCATTCCATAATTAGTGAGTGACACACTTTCTCAGGCTGCATTCTATTTCTAGGTTTGGCCTTTCAAAGATTGTTGCTTATTGCATTGCTGTGGGGAAGCTTTTTAATTTGTTGCAACTTTGTGCATGATTCAGATGCTCACAAGACTATCTAAATCCATTATCTAAGCCTCTTGTTGGAAACGAATTGCTGTGTTATTTGCTCTTGGTACTAACACACCCTAGGAATAGAATATCTTCTAGGATTTTTGATAATGACACCTTGTCCAGAAAATGGATAGATCCAAAATACTCAAAAGCAGCTTAAAAAATAATTTGATACATAATTTGCTTAGCAGAAAAGAAAACTGTATCACAGCATGAAGTGACATCTCATTCTGATATTCCACGAAGGAGCTTGGTCTTGCCAGCATGGATGTGACCAAATGTCAGTTTGCTACCAGATCACATTACAATCCTAGAAGGACTTTGACACAGTCATCTCCATGTTGTCTCCCATGGTAAGAGAGAGAGACAACCTGGCTGTCAGATACCAGATACAGACTGATCCTGGCATGCTAACTTCCTGACCTTACTCTTCTTCAGTGTCTGAGGTGCTCATACAGGTTACCAGATAGCTTCATATGATACTGAGCTTCAGTATCCAAGAATATTCTATCACTGAATTTGTTGGTATACACATAAAAATAAATCTCTCTCTTAGGACAAAAAACCACCAACAGATACAACCATTGCCTATGCCAATTTTCTACTGTGGGATTTATTAGCTTTTAAAAGGAAACACCTTTGCTGGTGGATTTAATGTTTGTCTTTAATTTTGGTGGAGGAGTTTTACTAGTCGATGTGTAAAAACAATCTTCAGGTTTGTGGATGCCTGTGATTAGTTGTTAGCTATGGAAATACCTCATTTTGCCTGCTCATCGGGTAGATACATATATAATAACACTCTCCCAGTAATTTCTAGTGTGAAAACCAATAGTGGTTATCTATCTGTTCACTCCTCATCCACTCTTGTAATACTGGGATCAGTCTGAACTTCACTATGCAGAGTCTAACCTGCATATTCACTAAGTTTATTTCCTCAGCAACAGCAACAAAATCAAAACTGTCAATAGTCCACCCAACAGCATGAAAAACCCATCAGAATTGCTGAAAACTATCTAAAGTTTAGACACAAAAAAATCTGCAGGAAAAGCACAGCAGTAACTAATCCTCAATTTATATTTTATACTGTTTAAAAGCACAGTCTGACCATAAAACCATTATTGCTTATATTGACTTCTGTTGGAATAACCAAGACCACAATAGAAGGTATATATCCAGTTGAAAGTGTCCCTGCTCATGGCAGAGGTGTTTGAACTAGATGATATTCAAGGTCTTTTCCAACCTAAACCATTGTATGAATCTATAAATATATCCTCAAGAATAAGGGCAAATTGAACTGACCAGAACTGCAGCATGGCTGGGTCACAAGTGAAACATGCATAGGTAAAGATATCCTTTCCATCTGAATGGTTAATCTTGGTTGTACCTAGCATTTGTCTTCATGGTTCAAAGATATGCTGCTGCACAGTAATCATCACTTCTTTCAGTATCACAAGTTCAAACAGTCCATGTAGGTTAAGCACATTTCACTCTCCTCTCAAAATGCTTTTCATTCAATGTACAGTTATTAGGAAAGGTACAACTAACTCCTGTCTCCTGCATACGATACCATATTTTTTTCTTGCCAACAATGGTTTTACCAGCAAACAGAGAGAGATGTACCTTGTGACACAAACTAAAAAGCTGCATTTTTCTAAACTTGTTAGCATGAGAGAAAGAGCCCTTTAAAAAGGGGGGAAAAAAAAGTCATAGCTGGCTGACAGATGAGTGCTAAGAGAAGCAGAAAAAGCTGAAAGCCAAATATGCCCAAGGTCTAATCTCTGATCAAGTAGTATGGGATCATCTCAAGGTTAATATGTAATCTCCTGTAGGCCAGTATAAAGACACAATGGTTCCACTGTTTAACTACATTCTGCTTTCTCCTGGGTTTATTGGCAGGAGCATATGACATGTTTAATGCTCGTAATTAAAATCCCACTCCATGGAATTGCAGCAGTCTGAATGAACACACTGACCGCAAATACAACGACTAGTGCACAGGCCAGAAGCAGCTGCTAAACCTTGAAAAAAAAGACCAGGTATCAGAATTCTGGTAAGACGAACATCTCTGATGTACAAATTGTTTCTGTTAATCACAGAATGGATTGAGTTAGAAGGGACCTTTAAAGGTCATTGAGTCCAACTCACCCTGCAGTCAGCCAGGACATGCTCAACTACACTGGGCTGCTCAGAGTCCTGTCAAGTCTCACCATGAATATCACCAGAGATGGGACCTCAACCACCTCCCTGGGCAACCTGTTCCAGTATTCCACTGCCCTCATGGTAAAGAGCTTGTTCCTAACATCCGATCTAAATCTGCTCTTCTCTAGTGTGAACTGTTAGCTTCTCTTCCTATCACAGCAGACCTTTGTAAACAGTCTCTCTCCATCCTTCTTGCAGGCCCCCTTCAGGTACTGGAAGGCCACTATTTCATCACCCCAGAGCCTTCTCTTCTCCACGGTGAACAACTCCAGCTCCCCCTGCCTGTCCTCATAGCAGAGGTGCTCCAATCCCCTGATCATTTTCATGGCCCTTCTCTGGATCCAATTCATCAGGTCCATGTCCTTCCTGTATTGAAGAGTCCACAGCTGGACATAGTAGTCCAGGCAAGGTCTCACCAGAGCACAGTAAAGTGGCAAATATGCTTATCTGGGTTCAAAATCAATTTTTATCAAGGGTTAAATTAAATGCAAGGTTAGGACACAACTGCAGGTAAAGAGTTGCTTCTCAGAGATAGCTGCTCTGTAGCAATTTGAGATGAATCTGATATGATGTAATATAATAATGTGCTAGCAAGCTAGAAATGCTGGAAATAGGTACATCTTTAATAGTTTTGGTGTAGCAAATTCTCTCACAGAATCACAGAATACATCCAATTAGAAGAGACTTCAAAGACCATCCAGTCCAATCCCTCACCCAATATTAAAGGGTCAATACTAAACCACATCCCAGGTCCACATGCTGCTTAAACACCTCCAGAGACAGTGACTTCACCACCGCACTGGGCAGACCATTCCAGTGTTTGATAACCCTTTTGGTGAAGAAGTATTTCCTAACATGCAGCCTAAACCTCCCTGGCACAGCTTGAAATCATTTAAACTGCAATGAGCAATCCAGGTCATCACCAGATATAAATCAGTGGCAGCAGCAAAATAGATAGCTTTGCATTTATACTGCTACACACTACATGAACTTCCATGATTTATCACAGGACAATTTTTAAGGTTAAAACTAAACTAAAAGCTTTCCATAATTCCAACACTTTAATATTACTTATACTATTGGTAGTATTAATACCATGAATACTGTGTTATTGATGCTATTAATATTATCATAAATAAAAATGCTGCCTTTTTTTTCAAATATAGAGGACAGATTGAGAGTAGCTGTTGAAATGCAATTCTTTTTCTAGTGCGATGATATTGATGGATCTGACATGGAAAGCATCATTGCTTTTTTGACGAAACATGAGATGCATATGCAAGGATAGCAGTATTTAACAAATGAAAAATGGAGCAGATTTTATAGTCGTTGGGTTTTCTGTACCAAATGTTGTTGTTTGTACCTACCTCTTCCAAGACCACACCAGCAACAGAGGGAGCAGCAATACTCTGAGCATTATAATCACTGGTCAGTAACTCCATAATGGTCCCAGGTTCCTAGAATAGCAGGAAGTTTGATAAACAAAGAAAATTCCTACCCGAACCTGACTCAGCCACTATATGCCTCACAGGGAGCGAGGGCAGCAAAAACCACAGAAGACTCTACCAAGCTAATCACAAATCTGGGAATGTATTTAATTTTCACTGCATTAACCAGGTACCCAACCGGGTATTTAAGAGAAGTCTCACTTATGAAGCTGTGATAGGAATTAACTGAAAGTGGTTTACAGTTTTAGCACCTACTCAAACCACAAGAGTTAGAAAACAAAGCTTCACTATCAAGAATATGGGTGAGAGCACAGACACTCTGCTTTTCAAACTACACAGCAGAGTCCAGGAGAAGTCCAGGAAAACATTAAGGCCTGGTATCTGCAGCAACGTTATGTAGTTCTCACCAGATGAGCAAATCCCCTCTCCTGCTCGTTGCCTCATGGTGTGGTGGCCACCTGACCATCACTGAAATTTATTGATTGTGAAAACTTCTTACTAAAAGAGAGATTACACCCTCCAGCAGCAGTTGAGTCAGGCTGTAATGGTAAGCACCAGATACTAGAATGGATACTGGAGCACATCCTGGAAAACAGTTCAGTTACCTGAGCAAATGTAGCAGCTGCTTGCTCTAAAGTCAGATGCAGTGGTGCAGTAATGATCCAATGCCCCAGTAAGCAGAGCTGACTGCTCTGTGCTTCTCAGGATGAAGCCAGTATCTCCTCACAGCTCAATGCTGCATGTGTATGTCAGCTAAGGTGGACACTAACCTTAAGCCAAGAAGTAGAGAATTTTTTTCCCAAGAATAAGACTAAGTTAATTGAAACCACTAATGACAACTTTTTCTTCTTCTCTCTCAAGGGAACAAAGGAAACAATTCTCAAGAAGTAAATGTGCTTAACACAAGATTTGCAATACTTCATTTAAGGAAAAGATGGCTCGGGAAGTATGACTTACATGCAACAGTATGAAAGCTCTAAAAATGCTTTGCAGTAAGATGACTAACAGTTTGATTCTGTTCTACTCACATGATCTTACGGTAACATCTGGGACTGCATGGTTAAATTAAAGAATACTTTTGTCACAGTCTGATGAAGTAGAATTAGATACTCAAAGCAAGTGATTCAGTGTGATTTCTCAACAATATACAGCAGCTGGAGAAAATTACTTTTAAAAAAGGAAGAAAAGGAGAAGGGGAAAGAGCTGTGTGGTTAAAACCTCACTGCTGTTCTCCAGAAACTTGGAGCTGTGTAGTGGTTTGAGGGGTTCCAGGTTATTTCAAGTTCCCTGTGAAAACTACAAAGCACAAGATCCATCCCAGGCAGCAAACTGGATGCCCCCAGATATTATAATTTTTGTAATTCAATCCCATAATCCTGCAAACACTTTATAAGTGGGCAGCAAGGTTGATTAATTCTCTTTTCTTCCTTTTCCTTTCCAGCTCTCCAGAGAGTTTCTTATCTAGATAACTATGTAGGAGTACCCTGTTGTAAGTGGCCTCCAAGGCTGCAGCTGCAGAGAATTTCAGCCTGTTTGGACCTAATCGGGAGACAATGAATGGGGGATGGGAGAAAATGAGCACTGGGGTTTAGTTTGGTTGGGGGAAGGTTTTGAGGGAATTCTTGTGTATCTTGTATCTGTATTAGGTGTTATGGATTAATGTATGCCGTATCTTTTCCTGCTCGTTTTAAAATACAGCTTTTTCTGTATTTTCTTCTCCAATTCAACAAGAGCATCATTATTTTACTGCTCTTTCCTTAAAAGGTGTAAAGTAGGATAATCTCAGTCTGTCTCACACTCTTAAAAAACTATGACGATGTTAAGATCTCTCCTCTGAAACACAAAAGACCAATCAGAAGAACCATTTGTGCTTAGAGTTAGTTCTGGACCATTTAATGGCTTTTCCAATTAAATGTAAAACTGAGGCTGTCACGAACATAATACAGAAACCTAAATAGCTCTGCAGTCACAAATATATGAACAACGGGGCTGTTAAGCAGAGGGGGGAAAAATAACTGGAGCAAGAGTTATGGCTTGGCTGCACAATACATGGCTTTTAGAGATAGCCTTCTTAATTGTTAAGTTCTGCTTGCTCTAAAGCAGGGTACGCTACTTTCAGCTGAACATTAAAGTGACTATATGATTTCTAGTGTCTGATCTAGTCTGTACCATCCACCATAGCAACACACTGGTCTGTGGAGACTTGCCAATACAAGAGTTTATGAATTACCTAACAGTGGGATGCCAGTCTCATGAGTCCCTGATGAGAAACCAGAAGGACAGAATATTAACTAAGCCATTGCATAGAAAATACTACAATTTCAGAATAATTATGACAGCAGTAGTTTTTGGTGAAGTCAGTCTCTGTAAGTGATACCAGGCTGGAAGGAAAAGTAGTTAGTCAAGTATTCTGAAAATACGATTCTTGAAGGGATAGTGAGTACTTTCACAGATATCCTTCTCTTTGCTCTTGTTTTAATTAGATTTTATTATTTATTTCTTTTTACTCCAAAAATACCTCCTTTGAGTGCTTTTATTCAAGAGTAACCTGGAAATCACTCGCCTTGATTATTAGTTTACAAATTACTCAGTGCTAGAATATGAGGAAAAACCAACATCCTTCATGGTTACATAAAGGTACTCCACAGTGCTGCATACGCAAGACCATTACAGCAGATACATGAAGTCTTAAGAATGTCCCTGAAGTGCACTGTGAAGAAATGCACTTCAGATGAAACACTGAATAAACTTGTTTTAAAGATGAACTTAGGAAGAATATTTATTTACCGTAAAGCCAGTTATGCCATATAAATTCTGAACTCCTAATCTTGGTATTTAAATTCAACTGGTTTGCCTCCTACTTTATAAACTACTGACTAGCATTTCAGGCTTAAGCATACTGAATCAAAATACAACTTCCATTATTTGTTTTAGATGATCACAAGTTGTTTTAGATGATTAATTAAGTCTTAGACTATGTTCAAGTGTCTAAAATAGGGAAAAAAAATATATACTTAGGAAATTTCTTACCTATTAAGTAAATCAAACTCTGAATAATTGCCACATATCACTGGAAAGTTATCTTTCATGCAATGTTTTTTAAATAATTGCTGTTTTAACTTCAAGTGAAGGGTTTAGCTGTACCCAAATCTTCCTACTGATCTTACTTCGACAATTAAGAGCAGATAGATTCAGATCTTCTAAAAACTCACCTTCAATCAGTAAAATGGATTGATGTTTAGTTTAGGCATCACCATTCCCTGAACACTCTGTAACCTCAGCCATCCTAGCTGTCCTCACTACATCATCTGGTCTAGCAATTTCCTCTCTGATCACCTTGCAGCACAGATGGTCAGGAAGGAAGGATGCTAGCCTGCTGTTAAGACCAGTGTTGTTTTTAGATTTTCTGTCTTCTAAAGACAGTTTAGGGTCTTTCTTATTCTTGTGATTGCAATGAAGATTGGAAAGCTTGCTTATCACAGTAATTTGAAAGTCTTGAGAAGCAAAACTGTTTCAAGTCCTGATTTTTTACAAAATGTATTTTAATTATATGGAAGTTCCCTCTTTTGTTTACAGACACTTGGATTCAGGCAAGATTGTTAGCCACAAAACACTAACGGGTATCAGATACACCTAAATGCATTTATTGATTGTATGAATGTGTTTTGCAGGATGTCCTCCTTTAAGGTTTGAAGTAAGATTGAAATTCTCCGACTTACTGCTCAGAAATCTGCCCTTTGACTGACCAAAGCCTGACAAGGAAATTTCAAACATATTTAACAGAACATTTGAAATACTTTCATGAAGGGGATTTTAGCAGCTCTCAAAGGAGCATTCTCCTAATAGTTTTCCTGTCCTCAATTACTATTGCAAAGAACCTTTTTTCTCATGAAATTACCAGGAAGCTTGTGATGAGATAATCTTGAAGACATCACAAGCCTGCCAAGTTACCCTCTCCTTCAGGAGTTCTGAGATATGCAGGCAGCCCTGGTTTGAGGGATCTTCAGGTAAGACAAGTGTGTATTGCTGACACAGTGGCACCTGACTGAGCTGGGCTCTGATTCATCATACCAGGGACCTTCACCACAATTTTGGACTGCAGATTGTGTGCAGTGTACCACTTCTCTTACTTCCACACGATTTCTGGGCATAATTTGAGATATGACCTTCTACATTAAAAAGTGTCATTCACAACCTGTAATAAAGGTACTGTAACAGAGCCAAGTAACATTTCAATTCATTTTTAGTGTTCAGTATGAGGGCCCAGTGTAAAGAGCAGTCCAAAGACCGTTATCTGTCTCATCATTGTCATAGGCATTGGAACCCCCCTTATCTCAAGGATTTGACTGAGCATCAGACTAACATCTTAGCAGGAGTCTTGGCAGCAGCCTACCCCATAGCAAGTTACTCATCTTGCACAATGCAATCTGGTAGAGATGCAGGCCTCCATGGGAAAAAAAAAAACCAACAAAACAGCCAGGTACCAAGGGTCCATACCTGCCTAAGCCTATCACCTCAGAACAAAGAATGGAACTGCTGTCATAAGAGGCTGATGTCCCTGGCTTTGCTAGGGAAACCATGAACTCCAGTGAACTTTGCTCATTGTAATACCAAAACACACCTGCCAGCCTCAGGCTCCAAGGCAGGGTACACCTCCTTGGGTCCAGACCACACCTCAGTTGCTCCTCCTTGAGCACACATGTAAGCCTTACTCAAGGGGAGCATGCGGACTGGAGAGAGGCTAAGTTTGGTCATTGGCAGGTGTGAACGCAAATATAAAAGATGTCTCCCTAGCAACAGGTGAGAACTCTCCTTTTCAACAAGAGGTCTTACAACAAGGAAGAAGGCTACAACAACAAGGAAAGAAGTGACAGCAAGACTGGCCCCTGGGGACAGAGATGCTTTTGGGACCCTTGCATTGTTGATAGCTATGGACCTCTTTCTCTTCTTCCTCCTCACTTTACTTTCCCCCATTTCTCCTCTCACTCTTCTCTACCTCTTATGGACAAACAATAGTTTTACTGTTGACTGAGGTAAACCCCCTTGGCATGGTCACCTGTGTTCTGCATTTCGAGTGAACCACATTAGTGAACCACCATGAGTCCACTGTTCAGAGTGTGACACCAAGATGGTAGATAAACATGCAGAAATTGAAATTGTGTAACTGGAGAATTAAAGTTAACTCACTCTAGTTGGAAAAAAAAAAAAAACAACCTAGATTATCTCTGTCAAATAAATCTGGAACACAAAATTGCAGTTTTAGTAAGAAGTATTTTTAGTAAGTCAAACAGATGTTAACCCTATAAGTCTGGGGAAAAGTGATCTGAGCAACTACAGACCCTGGGTGCAAGGCTTTAGAAAGGAAAGACTAATTAAAGACATGAAAGTAAGTGCAAAATGAGTTAAAGTAAACCAAAAAGTATATAGTCAACCTAATATCTTTCACTGAAAAGTTATCTTCCAGAGAAAGAAAATGGCATAAATCTCACCTCCCAAAGTTTACTTCTCAATGTGGTCAATGTTTCTAACAAGTAAGTAGGAAAAGATGGAAATTATTACCGTAATGGTAGATACAATCATTTGCCATAGAGATGGTTCTGTAAGAAGCTAATCAGAGTTCCACAAAAACGTGACTTGAAACCACAGGGACTGCCATGGAAGTATCTAAGCAGAGATTAAGAGAAACTGGCCACGGAGAATCAAAGGTAGTAAATCTATTAGATGAATGAGCACAGTAAAACCAAAAATTGTATCTAACCTATTAGATCCTGTGGACACAAAAATACATAGGTATAAAATATATGATAATAAATTGTGCCTAGAGCAGGGGGAAACTACTCATAAAAGCAAAGTTCTCAGGCAACTGTCCAGAAGGTGATGCAAGCAGAAAAGTGTCAAATTTGGACACTGATCAGCTTACTTCCAAAAAAAGACTCTCACAGTCTATGACATCAGAGCACTGCTCACTTCCAGGAGATCTCTTCCAACTCACTCTGTACAAGACCAAATGCTGGAAATCACTTGGGACATCTAAGCTGACAGTATTTAAATTTGTGTATGTGAAAATGGCAGCTGGGATGAGGTGGGGAGAAGCTTCCAACTCTGAAATTTACATCTACCCTCTTAACTGAGAGCAACTGAGTGCACTGGCTCATGAAGTATCTGACAAGGCAAATGTGTTAACTCCTAATTTCATAGAATGGTTTAGGTTGGAAGAGACCTCAAAGATCATCCAGTTCCAACCCCCCACCATAGGCAGGGAAACCTCCCACTAGATCAGGATGTTCAAGACCTCATCCAGCCTGGCCTTGAACACATCCAGGGAGGGAGCAGACACAACCTCCCTGGGCAACCTGTTCCAGTGCCTCACCACCCTCACTGTGAAGAATTTCTTCCTAACATCCCGTTCAAATCTCCCCTCCGCCAATTTGAACCCATTCTCCCTCGTCCTGTCATTACAAGACCTTGTGAACAGTCCCTCCCCAGCCCTCCTGTAGGCCCCCCTCAGATACTGGAAGGTTACTATAAGGTCTCCTTGAAGCCTTCTCTTCTCCAGGCTGGAAAGCCCCAACTGTCTCAGCCTGTCCTCATAGCAGAGCTGCTCCAGCCCTCTGATCATCTTCGTGGCCCTCCTCTGGACTCTCTCCAGCAGTTCCATGTCCTTCCTGTGCTGGGGGCTCCAGAACTGCACACAGCAAATTTCTCAAAAAAAAACTGGTTAAAAAAAAAAAAATCTTATATTTATGGGTTGGGAATACTTTAGTGTCGTTAACAATTGGTGTCAGCAAAGTACTATTTTTAAGAAAATTGACGGATACATCTCAGATTCACTACATTTATGGGTCTAAATAAGAAATTAATTGATACATTAAAGCAAAACTTGTTTTAGTGTAGTCTCCCAAAGCAGAATCTTACTTTGTTGTTCAGTCAGCTGTCACGGAATTTCAGTGTTGACTTTGTTCTTTTTGCTTGCACATGAGCATTACCACAAGACTGCTCAATTAAAAGCAGAAAAGCAAAAAACATCCATATTGCCTTGTACCCAGACATACTGCAGGACTGCCTGATTTAGGGCAGGGAGCAAAATATTTTGTAATAGCTGTTTGTTTGGTACAGTTGCATAACAGTACCAGGCCTAGAATAAAGGGATTCAATCTGCAACTATCAGAAGGAATCACATAATCAGAAACCAGCCTGCAGATCTCTAACAGCTACC
>VWZI01016183.1:3944-14857 GCA_013396835.1 Psilopogon haemacephalus | reverse complement strand
TTTTTTTTTTTTTTTTTTTTTTTCTTTAAAGAGATATGGTCCTGAGTAACCTCAGCTTTTAGGAGCACAATACAAACTGCAGACATGGGGTAGTTGTTGAAAGTAGAAGGACTGCAAGACAGTGAGCCAGAAAAAGCACATTTTTAAGAGAGCACTCAGGGTGTAACATCGATTTGAAGTAAATATTTCTTATAACAGATCCAGTTCTGTGGTTTGTTCTCTTTAATTAAAATTTACTTCCTGACATTTTGCTCTATTATTTCTTTACTTTTTGCATTTCTTCTAGCTTATACAATAGAAATAACAGATTTTCTACCAATTTCTTTCATACCTGAACTATCCTGCTGCATCAGTGTTGCTATTTAAAGTCTCTATGATTTGAAAAAGTAGTCTCTGAAAACTTCTGTCTATATAGCAGCTTTAGTAAACACCCTTACTCTTCTGCTTCTACCTCTCACCAACAGTATGCTATACTTGTGCTCTTTAGGATTGCCTTAGATTAATTACATCAGTGCTGATTACATGTTCCTGTGCTACTAGTAGTATCTGGGTTTTCTTTCTTTCATGTTGTCACAGGTAGCTCTTAGTACTTTTATGTTAAAATTTATCTCCTTATGTTTTTCACATTCACATCGCTGTTCATGTCATCAACTCTGCATAAAACAGACCTCAAAAGAATTGAGGATCTCAGAGAATTGACTGTCTCAGATTCAGCCTTTAATCAAAATAAAGATTGGACAGTTAAATACATTTACTCTGCGCTTGTGAGACCCCCACCACAAGTATCACATCCATTTCTGGTGTCCCCATTATAAGAAGGATACAGAGCTGTTGGACTGAGTCCAGAGGAAGGCCACAAAGATAATCCAAGGACTGGAACCTCTGCTATGAGGATACGATGGAGAGAGCTGAAGTTGTTCAGCCTAAAGAAGAGAAGACTCTGGGAGGGGTGGGGGTGGACGACGACATATAGCTGCCTCCCAACACTTGAAAAGATCCTACAGGAAGGATGGAGAGGGACTTTCAGAAGGGTGTCTAGTGATAGGACAAGAGGGAATGGCTTTAAGCTGAAGGAGAGTAGGTTTAGACTGCATTTTAGGAAGAAGTTCTTCAGTACAATGGTGGTGGGATTCTGGAATAGGCTGCCCAGGGTGGCTGTGGATGCCTCATCCCTGGGTGTGTTCAAGGCCAAGTTGGATATACCTTGAGCAGCCAGCTCTAGTTGAGAGGCGTCCCTGCCCATGGCGAGGAGGTTTGAGTAAATGATTGCTAAGGTCCCTTCAAACCTAAGCCATTCAATGCTTACTAAAACTTTCATTCTCTCGCCTTAGTCATCCATGTTAACCCATTAGGTTGTCCTTCAAGGAAAACCAAGAAACATTCCCTCTGAAAGCTCTTCTAATCTTGTTAGTCCTGGTGCTCTGAATCCCGTACATGTCAGTGGAGAGTGCTATCCTTCCCCATGGTCCAGGAATGCACAGCTAGAAATGCACCTTTCCAACCCCTGTCAATCTTTATTTAAAACACTGTACTAACATAGCGCTTCACAAGAACTTCAGAACTAGCTGAAAGTGTGAAATTAGGGATCTCAAGGAAGTCTGGACCTCTCTTTTCCCTGTGCAGTCCTTGGCTGCTCAGAAGATGCACTAGAAGTGTCTTCTCTACCAAGTAACACCTGCAGAGGCAGAGAAAGCAAATACTGACAGGAAAAAATCAGAGTGCTGTTGCAGCTGTGTACAGACAGAGGACTCCTCACTAGCGAGCTTCTGGACTTTACTGTGATTCTGCTGCACTTGGTTTAAAAAAAAAAAAAAAAAAAAAAGTTTTCCTGCCAAGAAGCTGAGGCTGACTTCTCTCAAGCTGAAGATTTAAATAACAATGCAAACATGAAGAGGCGTCTGCAGCATTGTGTAAACGGATATATGAATCTCCCAAGCAGAAGAAGCTTGTTTTGTGTTAAAGTACATCTGATAGCAAATGAAATTATTTGTGCTATCACAAGCAATCTACCAGAGGAGGCCAATATCCTTAGAGTCCTGTTCATGAAAGGTCAGGAGGTACTGAGAATATGTAAACAACAAAACTGACCCTAGGGTTTTGCATTTTGGAGGAAAAAGATCAAAGAAAATGCATTTTTCCAGTCATCACATCTCAGCTTTACCAGTTCACCACAGTCACAGTAAGAAATCCTCTCTGAGTTCAAGTAAACAAAAGGACATTGTAACCAGGCAGACTGTTCTGCCAGGAAAACATGCAGTGCCAGTCTCCAAAACATTGCTCCACTGGATAAGATCCTGCAGCACAATGATCTCACACAGCTGTCGTATTGCTCCTAAGTTTATCTGCCGAAAGCATTGGCTCCAATGTGATGGCACTCAGAGCACATCACCTCACTTCCTGAGCAGGACATGTGTGTCAGCTGCAATTGCCTGCGGCTGTGCTGACCACATAGATCAGTAGGGTGCCATCAGCCCTGCTTTTGAATGTCAGACCCTGAAAGCAGAAAAAGTTTCATAAGAGTAGGAGACAGTGGGGACTAGGACATTGAAAAAGAGGACATTTTTAAAGTATTCTCTCACAAAGTGCTCATATCCTTTTTATGCAGCAAGCATGAAGAATGCTCCTCTGACATTCCCTTCCTAGAGTGAAAAAATAGATTGGGAACTGCTTGCATTATTAGCAGTCTTCTTGTGGAAGAATGTCAGCTTAAGGCAGTCCTGTGTCTGGAAGCAGTCTGAAAGAGCAGCTGAGCTTTCCATGTGGGAAGCAGGTGAAGGGAGAATTTATTCTCCAGGGGCAGTTCACAACAAAAGCAAAATTAAATATTTGATTGAGGAATTTACCACCACAGCTGTGAAAACCAAGTAAAATTAGAAACCTCACTGCTGCTGCCAAGTTTAGTATGACTTTGATGGGCACTGACATGGGTGAGGTGCAACCACATACTCGCATGCATTGCCCAAATGGCTCATGCCTTATAAAGTTCACCCACCTCCTCCCTCAGCAACATACATTCTTCTTACTTCTCTGCCTCTTTTATTTCATCTCCCCAAATGGGACACTTCCTCTCACACAACATTCCTATTGTTGGTAGCCTCTGCACAATGCCTGTGGAGGCAAAGGCACAAACCCACATCCCCTGCTGTTCCTCAAGTGCTGGCTGCCATTCAGCACAGTGGCGATGGCAGGATGGGGAGGGTTTGGCTCCCAATGGAGAACACAAGGCTAGGGGCAGCTAGAAACACATAGACCTCTGCAATGCACCATGCCATTGCAATGCTCCAGGCCAAACAAATGGTTTCAGCATCCACATGCAGCTCACAGCTATCACCATAATAGGGAAGCTTGAAGTCTTCCCTGAATGGCATGTATTGCATTTATGTAGTGAACTTGGTTCAGAAACTAAATTTGTGGCATATCTCAGAAGGTGTAGGGAGAAAGATTAAAAGTCTTAACCATGGTTAATTTTCAGAGAGTTTGTTTTGTTTCCTTGACAATTTGATTTTTTTTTTTTCCAGGCACTGCAGGACCACGCTCCTCAGCTGTTGGAGGAGATCCAATAATTTCCTGTTTCATCCATCTTCCCAGCTCCCCAGCATACCTGAACACAAATTAAGAGGAATAAAAATGAAGCTTGGCTATAAAACCATCCTACAAAATCCATCTGTTGTGACCTGCACTACATAACAGCAAAGATTTAGTGGTCCCTTTGAAGTCAATGGGTGCTTGACAGATATAAAATTAGTGATATTTAAAGATAAGCCAAGTTGTTGACAATATGAACTAATTTCTTAAAATATCAACAATAGTGAGATGTGTGTTATTGTATAAGGTCAAACATCTGGGACTATATTAGTGGGATATTGTAATAAAATCATTGTAATACTTAGAGCAGCAAACACTTCAGCACATCTTACACCAACTGTCCCAAGTGACTCCTGTGTGGTTTAAAGGTGCTGAAAAGAAAAGAAGAATTAAAAAAAAAAAAGAGAGAGAAAGAGAGGAAGATGGGAAGATGGGAAAGAATCAGTCTAACGGAAAAGTGTCCAGTACTTTGAGTGCTGAGGCTTTCATGTCTTGTTCTTTTTTAAGTTAAAATAGTGATTTCTGCATTTTGTAATTCATAGAATGATAGAATGGTTAAGGTTGGAAGGGACCTCAAGATCATCCAGTTCCAACTTCCCACTAGAACAGGTCACTGAAGGCCTCATCCAACCTAGCTTTGGACACTTCCAGGGAGGGAGCATCTACAACCTCCCTGGGCAGTGTTTCACCACTCTCACTGTAAAGAACTTCTTCCCAATATCCCATTTAAATCTCCCCTCTGCCAGTTTAAACCCATTAATCCTCATCCTGTCATTACAAAACCTTGTAAGTAGTCCCTCCCTAGCCTTTCTGTAGGCCCCCTTCAGATACTGGAAGGCCACTACAAGGTCTCCTTGAAGTCTTCCCCAAGCTGAAAAGCCCCAACTCTGGTACCCTGTCCTCATAGGAGAGGCACTCCAGCCCTCTGATCATCTTTGTGGCTTTGATTGTAGCTGCGGCAGAACTCTCATTAACCTTGATTTAAAAACCAGAAATGTTAAAAATTAACATTTCAAAGCTGGGATCCAGGACAATTAAAATACCATCATGCCTAGACTGTTAGTGCCATAATGGTTATAATGCCAGCATGGCCAGGCTATTAGTATTTGGGTGATTAAAATACCAGCATAGTCTTGTAGAGCTGAAGTGATTAGTATGTTGCCAACCCAGGCTATTAGTGTTAGCACCACCAGTGGTGTGGAATTTTACAGTTCTTTGAGAATTTAATTTAGACTCGCATTAGATGGACATGCTTCTTTTTCATTAACTATGCTTTTCATCATGGAAATATATAGTTTGTACTACCACAATAATGGAATATTTAATGTTTTGAATGGGTAGGAGGAGTTCTGGAAAAAAAAAAAAATTATCAGGTAAGAATTCCAAGCAGAGAAATTAAACCAGTGGTGAGATGTATTCACTCTCTAACTAAAATGTAATTGCCAGCTTTGTCAATCCATGGCATGCATCCCAGCCAAAGCTGTGCAGCCTGACTGACCCCATCTGCCCAGGGTAGTAGATAAATTAACTACTACAGTGCATTGCAGTGCTCTGTGCTTCCCTGTGGCAGGTGGGGAGCAGCTGATGTGAAGAGATGGCTTTGACACCAAGGCTTCAAATTCAGGAGATTGGCTTTTTTACTATGATTATTACTGGCAACACTGATGGAAGGACAAAACTCTACATTAAGTGCAAAAAGGCCATAAAGATGCAGTGGTGGAGATCTTGGTTCAGGCTCCCCAGTGAGGTGGGACTATGACAAACCAGCTTTGTAGGAGCAGATGCAAGAGGCAGAAGTCGTGTTGCAGCAGGTAGTTGGGCTGTAGTGCTCAGACTGTCAGTATAAAACTCAAAATTACATCTACACTGCTTCTCAGGAATGGTATAGGATACACATATACACCAGATACACACTGAGTAGGCATGTGATGTATTATTTGCTCTTAAAACTTTCATGTTAACTTTTGCCCAGTGTGATAGTTTTTTATATGTCCACTAATGTTATTCTTCATTAGAAACGTTGTGAAGGTGTCCTGTATAGATATCAGGCATATCAGTCTGTAGTTCCTTAACTGCCTCCTGGAAATCTATCTGAAAATGGTCTCAGCTGCTTTCTGGCCCTGTGGGAACCAAAGGAGTTTAAAGCAAAAATAACGAGTGTGGACAATCACTCGGGTATTTAATTCTGGAATTATTAAGTCAACTTATTTCTTTTTTAATGACCCTGGTAATTTGTTACTCTTTATTTTATCTAGTGTTCTACACATACTTCACTTCAAGGCAGCTACTCATATGTAGTTTCCATCTGGAAGGATGCCAGTGTGGAGATTTCCCTGCACTATGTTGTGGTGAACACAGACATTTCCTGGCATTGGTTTATTTTCTTTGTTTACCATGAAAGAGAATTATGAGAAGTGTTTGAAAAATGGTAGAATTAGTTCTGTGCTTTTGCAGGTTGTTCCTCAGTAATCAGCTCAGATCTGCATCACTTCCAGTCTTGGTTTATTTATGAAAGGATATTTTCCTACACAAGAGGGTGTTTCACCTAAGCAAGGGTAACAGTGGTAGCCAAAGCCTTCTTAAACATGATATAATACAGAGTTCAAGACAGTCATGAGCCAGCTTTAGTTCAACAGTCAGAGCACAATCACATTTAACACATTTGTGGTGATTTAAAAGCCAAAGAAATACACTCAGGAGAGAAAGATTAAAAGACCCGTATATAACAACTTTCAGACACCTCAACAGACATAAGTGAAGCTATGGAAAACATTTCAGGGATCTCTCAACCTGCTCTTGTGCCTGCTCTCTGAGGATCATGGCAGAACAGAAGAGCTGGCTGTGTGAAATGAGGGGTGTTGAACTGCATTTTGAAGGCAGACTTGGTAGCACACGTCAGACTGCAGTGCCAACAAGCCTGCACCCTGAGTCCATCCTGCAGTCAGAGGAGAGGGTATTAATTATTAACAACAGGTAATAATAAAACAATATAAGGACTATGCATATATTGTCTATTATGTACACATTCTATACATAAATATATGGAATGCAATTTCATGTATTTTGTTTACAAACACATTTCTATCAAAAATCAACAAAATAATATCATAATCATTATCATTAAGGTACTTAATCATTATTATTATTATTAAGATCATTACCATTATCTTCTGGTGACGTCCAGAAATGAAGAAGGAAATAATGATCTACAGGAGACAGAAAAGGTGAAGTTATCAGTGAGTGAGAGCTGTTTGCAAGATGCAACATGACTATGATTTAATCCTGGTTAAGCAGGATGCTGAAAGGATGCAGAGAACAGATTCAGAGAAGCCCTAGCAATGCAGTTGGAAAACCCTCATTCACCTTGAAAGAAGAGACTAAATCTGCTTAAATTTTTTATCAAAGGAAGGTGAAGAAAAAATATGCCTGATCATCAGCAATACGCATGGAAGAGGAAGATATTTTTAAGCTACTGGAGAGCATTCATTTCTCATTCAGAAATGCTCTATGCACTTTTTCATGCATTTTTCCCTTTTATGTGTGGCTATTCCCCATCTCATATTCACTTTTTTTTTTTTTTAGCAGAAATTCATCCTTGAATATAAAATTAAGTATTTCCTTCTCAAACAACCTTCCTAAATCTGTTTTCACAGCCTTTTGATAACCAGTTTTGCCTTTTTCCTCACATTTCTTCTCTGTCACGCCCCAGTGTATTAGTCCATCAGACAACTCACTCATGGGGGAAAATCTTCACTTACCTGCTTTTTGTATGTCACAGTGACTACACTCTCATTTTTTAGGTTCTCTTATGTTTTACTGTATTTAGGCTCTACCTAAAAGTCCTTAGCCTTTTATTCCTTACCACTACAATGTTGTACTAGTTAAGTAAAAATTAGGCTTTTCTCCCACCTTTCTTCCTCCATCTCCCCTTCTTCCTTACCCTGAAATCAGTTAGAAGGTCCAGAGCGATCACTGCAGGAGGTCATTCCCAGGGGGACTGTGGTGTGTTGGGAACTTCCCACCCCCAGTTGAAATTTGCCATCCCAGCCCGGATGGATTGGAAGTAATATAAAGCTATACTTCACAGCAAAGCTAGTTTTACAAGCATATATACAAAATATATTTGCATGCATTTACGATTATATACAGTTTAGAAATAACACAAAAAATCCAATCTTCTCTCCCAGACAAAGAAAGCCCAGAGGGACAAACACCTCCCACACTCTCCCTAGACAGAAAGCAAGCATCAGAGCTCACGTGTTATAAGGTCAGCCAAGGTTAGTGGAGAAGATCAGAGATAGAAGTGGGGGAACAGCAAACAGATCTAGTGCCCAAAAGCCAAAAAGGAGGAGTTGCTTATACACTGGCTTTTTATACCTCTTAGCAAACCAGTGAATGATATATATTTTATCACTGTTATTCTTTCACAAGCAATGCCCTGCTCATTCAGATTCTGTACCAGTTTCTCTTACTAGAATATTCCAATAATCCTTAAACTACTACAGAGTTGAAAACCACTTCTTTCCCTGCGCTACAGAAATGTCTCAGACTGAAGCAGGATTTCTCTTAGGATTTTTCAGCTAACCAGTCTCACTTTTGCCCATCTTCTACCCATTGGTAGAAGCTGTGTTTTGACCTCTTCCAGGAGCCCAGCACAGTCTGGCCAAATTGGAATTGCCCCAGGTGCCACTGCATCTACCACATGTTCAGTCTGCCACTCAGACACACATACAAAGATAGTAACTGGCTTCAGTGCATGTCAAACATGCATAGACATAATGAGATGTTTCTGATTAGTGAAGTGTTTCCCATAGAGTCATAGAATCAGTCAGGGTTGGAAGGGACCACAAGAATCATCTAGTTCCAACCCCCCTGCCATGGGCAGGGACACCTTTCCTTAGATCAGGCTTTCCAGAGCCTCATCCAGCCTGTCCTTAAACACCTCCCTGGGCAACCCATTCCAGGGTCTCACCACTCTCATACTGAAGAACTTCCTCCTCATGTCCAGTCTGAATCTCCTCACCTCCAGCTTTGCTCCGTTACCCCTAGACCTGTCACTACCTGAGAGCCTAAGAAGTCTCTCCCCAGCTTTTTTTGTAGGCCCCTTTCAGATACTGGAAGGCCACAATAAGGTCACCTGGGAGCCTCCTCTTCTCCAGACTGAACAGCCCAACTCTTTCAGTCTGTCCTCATAGGAGAGGTGCTGCAGCCCTCTGATCATCCTCATGGCCCTTCTCTGGACATGCTCCAGCATGTCCACATCCCTCTTGTAATAGAGGCTCCAGAACTGGATGCAGTACTCCAAGTTGGGTCTCACCAGGGCAGAGTAGAGGGGGAGAATCACCTCCCTCAACCTGTTGGCCACACTTCCCTTGATGCAGATGATAATCTCACAGTGATGGTATCTGTCTCCTTTTTCACTTTCAAGGAATATTTTTTATTTACCAGGAAGTGTAGACTCTCTTAAGGGATTAGATGTTACATGGAGCTCTCAAACAAAGTAAAGAAATAATAAAATAATGTATAAAACAGTAAGTAAAATAATGGCTGTGGCAGCACCCATAGCTTTGATGTTGTCACAGCCCTTCAGGCCCAATAGTACTCAGGTGCACTCTACAACTACTTCATGACATTTTCTGAACAGCTTGTGATTCTACCCCAGGCAAGCCTAGCAGACCCATCTCATCAAAAGCATCCTACTCAAAATCCTCCTTTCTGTTAGTCACCTAAGGCAGGTGTACAAGAAAAATCTGATTTCACAGGCCATCATCTCCAAAAGGCACTCTGATATTTCCCTTCCTTTAGAGGTACTTCTCATGCCTGTGTATCCTAGGCAGTGACTGTCTGAGTGGTTCATACCAGAGTTGTTTCTAGGTCTCCTCTAGAAGCACTGCACTGCATTTCTAGCTACTTCATAAGAATGTGAAATGTAAAGGATGGTACTTTATTTCTTAAATTATTACTGTCTGCATCAATAGCTCCTGACTGTTTCGTAATGCCCACTCTGTATTATAAGCTATCATGGTTGCAAGGTGAGGGTGAGCAGAATGATAAATAGATGGATTCCCTTTATGTCACTGTGTTTTGATAGTCAGCTTACTTTTCTGGGTCTATCTGGAATTTGGATAAGAAGTCCTCAGTTCTGGTGATAGTTAATGATTTATTTTTGGCATCTTGTTCATGACTTCAGATTAATTCATACTCTCAATTCCAGTTTTCTTGCCATCACTGGATTCAGATCCACTTTATCATGAGACTGTATCTTGTGGCTTGCCAGTTCCTCATTCATGAGCTCCATCAGAGCTACAGGAACTTGCATTTTGGTGGACTTGTGTGTTACATTCACACAGGACACTGGAGCAGACACAGCTCAATTTTCCTGTGCTCTGAACCAAAAGCTATTTAGCTGTGATTAGCACAATCCTGATCCCAAGCTATTAAGCTCTGCTGAGAGGCAAAGTATATTAGCTTATTCCGGATACCACATAAACACTTGGAGCAGGGAAAGAGTGAGCTTCTGTTGGACTGCAAAAAATCATGTAGCCATAACCATTGCCTACATGCATGGATTTATTTAAAATTAAATCTGCAGACTGAGGAAATTTGTGGGGATTAGTGAGTACACTTGAAGGCAGGCCATTTAGAAGGACCTAGACAGGCTGGAGGAACAGTCCAAGCTTATGAAGTTCAAGAACAAATGCAAAGTTCATAGAATCATAGAATGGTTTAGGTTGGAAGAGACCTCAAAGATCATCCTGGTCCAAACCCCTGCCACAGGCAGGGACACCTCCCACTAGATAAGGTTGCTCAAGACCTCATCCAGTCTAGCCTTGAACACATCCAGGGAGGGAGCAGACACAAACTCCCTGGGCAACCTGTGTCAGTGCCTCACCACCCTCACAGTGAAGAACTTCCTCCTAACATCCCATTCAAATCTCCCCTCTGCCAGTTTGAACCCATTCCCCCTCGTCCTGTCATTACAAGACCTTGTGAATAGTCCCTCCCCAGCCCTCCTGTAGGCCCCCCTCAGATACTGGAGGGCTACTATAAGGTCTCCTTGAAGCCTTCTCTTCTCCAGGCTGAAAAGCCCCAACTCTCTCAGCCTGTCCTCATAGCAGAGGTGCTCCAGCCCTCTGATCATCTTTGTGGCCCTCCTCTGGATTCTCTCCAACAGTTCCATGTCCTTCTTGTGCTGGGGACTCCAGAATTGCACACAGTACTCCAGGTAGGGTCTGACGAGAGCAGAGTAAAGGGGGAGAATCCCCTCCCCTGCCCTGCTGGCCATGCTTCTCTTAATGCAGCCCAGCACACAGTTGCTGTCTGAGCCG